>JAGKTI010000616.1:82333-123274 GCA_018397915.1 Birgus latro | reverse complement strand
GAATATTACCATACTTTGTCCGAATTCTCCAATATTGTCCGGCAATTATTCCGATATTCTAGAGCATTCTGGAATGTAGGCTACCTATACCAACAAAACTAACATACACAGTACATAAAATAATAACACTGACACTAACAATAATAATGACGGACACAAGAGCGATATTTTGCTAGCTACGACCCTACGAATGGTTGTTTAGACATTGTTGATGAGAATATGGAAGGTATGATAGAAGAAGATCACAAAGCTGAGGAAAAAAGAGGAAAATGAACAAGGAATGGAACATCATGAGGTGAACTAGCCACGCTCATCAACTGACTTAGATAAACACACAATCGATCTTGGACCGAATCGGCAATTTTAATTTTTATCACCATATAGGTTTGCAAATGTAATTATTTGAAATTCAGTCAATAATTTGTGCTTAATTTAATTATTAACAGAAAATCAGAATTCAGAACGAAAATTCTTAAAGTTAGCAGACTTGTTTGGGCTCTAGCCTAACAACTCGCCCTGACGGACTTTTGTTTTGTAATAAATATCAATTTACAATGCAGATATATTTTTTTGTACTAAAAATAAATATTTTTGCAAAACACAAGTCTGCCAAGGAGTGCTGACGAAGATGAACCAACCACTCTCATCAGATGACTGAGGTAAACACACAATCGATATTGGACCGAATCGGCAATTTTAATCTTTATCACCATATAAGGTTTGCACACCTAATCATTTGAAAATCAGTCAAAAATTTGTGCTTAATTTAATTATTAATAGAAAATCAGGATTCAAAGTGAAAATTTCTTAAAGTTAGCAGAATTGTTTGGCCTCTAGCCTAACAACTCTTTTGTTTTGTAATAAATATCGATTTACAATGCAGATACATCTTTTTGTACAAGAAATAACTATTTTTGCAAAATAGAAGTCTGCCAAGGTGTGCTGATGACCTAAAAAGGGAAATATCTGCTAACATTAGCCAACCACTGATCAGCTGACCAAGATATAAAAGCTACAGTCACCTGATTTTTTTTTACGAAACCAGGTAAATCCATGATGGAAGGATATCTTTCAATCACAACACTTCAGGACTATAGCAGCCCCACACAACTGTAGCTTTTATCACACCGTAGTGTAATGGTATCAGTACATGACTTCTATATGAGAGGTCTTGGGTTCGATTCCCAGTCAGGAGTATAAAAGTATACTATATTTGTACACACGCTTTTAATGTGTGTTTCTCTAACATCTTAAGAGGCTCGTGTTGTGTCTAAGATAGATTAAAACTGCTCTGCCACTTGCCCCAGTTGCGTGGGGCTGCAGTATAGTCCTGATGTGTTGTGACTGAAAGACATCCTTCCATCATGGATTTACCTGGTTTCATAAAAAAAATCAGGTGATTGTAGCTTTTATCATGCCGTGATGTAGTGATATCAGTACCTGCCTTCTATTTAAGAGGCCCTGGGTTTGATTCCCAGTCAGGAGCGTATAAGTATAATTGTACACACACATTTAATGTGTGTTTCTCTAACATCTTAAGACACTCGTGTTGTGTCTGGGATACATTAAAACTGCTCTGCCACTTGCCCAAGTTGCGTGGGGCTGCAGTATAGTCCTGGTGTGTTGTGACTGAAAGATATCCTTCCATCAAGGATTTACCTGGTTTCATAAAAAAATCAGGTGACTGTAGCTTTTATCATGCCTGGTGTAGTGGTATCAGTACCTGACTTCTATTTAAGAGGTCCTGGGTTCAATTCCCAGTCAGGAGCATATAAGTATATACACAGTATATATAAGTATATGCACAGTAGGATCTTGCCAATAACGATTTCAGCAATAACGGTAGGTTAGAATAGATACCCGGTATCAATAATAACGTTTGGATTCACTCAATTAATGGTTATTTTGTGGGAAATGTCTGGGCACATCTTGGATAGCCAGCCCACAGCCTGCCTCAGTGTTCCATGGATCGTCGCTTTGAAGAGAAGCGTTTATTTGCTTATTTCCTTGCTTCTCATTCACTCTTAGAACTCTAGAACTCTGAGCACGTGGTTCCAAACTAACCTTAGTTATGCCTAAGCACTTAGCACCCTAAAAGTGCTATGAACACGAGAAAAGCATTTGCTCCAAAGGAAAATTTAAAGTTGTTGGATGAAGTGGGGTGTGCAAACGATCGGACAGATACAATGAGTCGGGTGTGTTTACGATGTGGATAGTTTCTTTGCTGGGGGTAAAAAAGTTAATGATGAAGTAGTAAAATTCGTGTTTTCGCCTGTGGTGCAACGAGTGTGGGGGGGGGGAAAGGCTTTGTGCCCGAATTTTATGAACTAACGATCTTTAGTAAAGAAAATTCGGTTCTTATGGTACATGAAAATACTACGAGTTGATGTAAATAGTTAGGCAAGATAGTGATGTGAGGTCAATTCTTGTGAATTACTGTATACTGTCACACGAATTATACTACTTGGCTGACTTGTTTATTATACATGATTACTGCATTTGTGTGTATCTGAGAAGTGAGAAGTACGCAATCAGTCCATGCTGCCAACTTCAGTACTGTATAGTATGCCTAAGCACTTAGCACCCTGAAAGTGCTATGAACACAAGAAAAGCATTTATTCCAAAGAAAAAGTAATGGAGAGAGTTCTAGAAGCTATGATTAGAGAAAGAGTGAATATCGATGAGATGCAGTTTGGGTTTATGCCAGGCAGGGGGACCACTGATGCCATATTCATTGTTCGACAGCTTCAGGAAAAATATATTGGAAAGAAAAGGGAATTGTATTTTGTTTTTTATTTGAAAAAGGCCTTTGACAGAGTCCCTAGAGAGGTGGTGAAGTGGGCAATGAGAAAGCCAGGGTTGGAAGAGTGGCTGGTTAGGGTGGTTATGGCCATGTACATGGGTGCTCGCACCCAAGTAAGGGTGAATGGAGTTTTGAGTGATGAGTTTTCAGTGAATGTTGGTGTGCATCAGGAGGTCAGTTTTGAGTCTCTTGTTGTTTATCATGGTGCTTGAAGCCCTCTCACATGACTTCAAAGATGGACTCCAATGGAAGATGTTGTATGCTGATGATTTGGTGTTGATTGCAGAGAATGAAAAGGAGGCGGAGGAAAGATTTAAGAAGTGGAGAGATGGTATGGGGTACAAGGGCTTAAGGGTAAATGCAGATAAAACAAAAGTGATGATATCTAGGGCTGGTGGCGGTACAATCAGAGGAGAGGGAGAGTGGCCATGTGCAGTTTGCCACAAGGGTGTGGGAAGTAATTCCATCTTGTGTAGTGTTTGTGATAAATGGGTGGACAAGAGATGTAGTGGTATTAGAGGTAGACTGCGAGATAATGATGACTTCATGTGTGCAGCGTGTAGGGGAGAGGAGATGGAGATTGTTAGGCGTGAGAGGGTTGAACTTGCAAGTGAGTCTCTTGAGTGTATGGAGGAGTTTTGTTATTTGGGAGACATGTTATGTGCCGGAGGTGGGGCTGGAGTTAGCTCAGTTGCTAGGGTGAGAAGTGGCTGGAAGAAGTTCAGGGAGCTGTTGCCTCTCCTGACATTGAGAGGACTCTCCTTACATGCTAAGGGGTCTTTGTATGCAGCATGTGTTAGGAGTGTGATGTTGTATGGTAGTGAGACCTGGGCAGTAAAGGAAGAGGATATTCACAGGTTTAAACGTACAGAAATGACAATGATTAGGTGGATGTGCAGTGCGTCCCTGCGTGCAAGACCTGGGGGGGCTGGGTTTACGATGGAAGAGTTGAGAGGTAGGATGGGACTGGAGTGTATTGGTGTTGTGATGAGGAGAGGTAGGAGGATGATAATTGGGTACAGAGGGTGAGAAGTGTTAATATTGGGGGAGGAGCCGGGAGGGGTAGACCTAGAAAGACATGGGACGAGGTCATTAAGTGTGACTTAAGGGTTAAGGGACTGAACAGGGAGGCTGCCAGGTATCGAGCAGCATGAAGAGCCGCCATTAGGTGACCAAGGCCGACGCATGCAAGCCTGTTGGAGCCTTCAAAAACGAAATGAAATGAAATGATGAAGTGGCGTACGGTGTGCAAATGATCAGATAGATACAATGAGTCGGGTGTGTTTACAATGTGGATAGTTTCTTTATTGTGGGGGGAAAAAAAAGTTAATGACGAAGGAGTAGTAAAATTTGTGTTTTCGCCTGTGGTGCAATGAGTGTGGAGGGGGGGGGAAGCTTTGTGCCCAAATTTTGATATGAACTAACAGTCTTTAGTAGAGAAAATTTGGCTCTTATGGTATGTGAAGACACTACGTGTTGACGTAAATAATTAGGTAAGATAATGATGTGAGTTCAGTTCTTGTGAATTACTGTATACTGTCATACGATTTATACTGCTTGGCTGACTTATTTATTATTCATGATTACTGCATTTGTGTGTATCTGAGAAGTGAGAAGTACACAATCAGTCCATGCTGACAAGTTCAGTAACAGTATGCCTAAGCACTTAGCACTCTGAAAGTGCTATGAACACAAGAAAAGCATTTATTCCAAAGGAAAATTTAAAGCTGTTGGATGAAGTGGCGTACGGTGTGCAAACGATCAGATAGATACAATGAGTCAGGTGTGTTTATGATGTGGATAGTTTCTTTGTTGGGGGGGAAAAAAGTTAATGATGAAGTAGTACAATTTGTGTTTTCGCCAGTGGTGCAACAAGTGTGTGTGTGGGGGGGGGGAAGGCTTTGTGGCTGAATTTTGTTATGAACTGACGGTCTTTAGTAGAGAAAATCCGGCTCTCATGGTGTGAAGACACCACATGTTGACGTAAATAGGTAAGATAATGATGTGAGTTCAGTTCTTGTGAATTATTGTATTGTCATACAAATTATACTGCTCAGCTGACTTGTTTATTATTCATGAATACTGCATTTGTGTGTATCTGAGAAGTGAGAAGTACGCAATCAGTCCATGCTGACAACTTCAGTGCTGTATAGTTTTCCTTTTTTCCTTTGTTGTTGATGACTAATGACTTTCAAAGACAGTTTCACTTTTTTTTTTCTGCTTGTTTTAATGGTGCCGAAAATATTCATGATGCTTGGAGGCCATTATTCATGTGTTGATCAGGTCAGAATTTTTTGCATGACTGATGGTGAGGATTTTCAAGAGGCTTTGTGGCAGTCCCTGGTGGTTAAAATATTTATGGGGAGTATTAGGGGGCAAAACTAGTCGGTTGGGTTAGGTTAGAATGCGCTGATGTGTCAGGACGGTGAGTATCGTATGTAAACACACGTCTTGGGTGTCTTACAGTAGACATATTTATAATAACCTAACTTTAATCATCACACCAAACACCTCATTAACTCCTTTATGGTGAGTTTTATATTACTCATGATGATTTAATAACTAATCTTATTATTTCAGCTAAAAAAAGTAGCAATAGCAAGGCTCCAAATGGGACAGATGGGTAAAAGTCCTAAGGTGGCATCACCAATAAACCCTTTATACATGTATTTTAATGTCACGCAAATAATGTTTTCACTAATAACGCCATTTTTCTGGCACCAATGAGACGTTATTAGCGAGATCCTACTGTGTGTGTGTGTATATATATATATATATACTATCTATACAGTAATCCCTCCATTATCCGACATAATAGAGCCAAAGGCATGTCCGGATATTAGTCTTGTCCGGATATTGGCCCTGAAGCTCCAGCACTGGTCATTCATGACCCTAACCTAACCTAACTTAAATCAGAAAACCACCTACCTACCTCCCTACCGGACATGCATAGCACTTATTTAAGTCCCCTTTCACATAAATAATGCACACAAAGCATGAATTAACTGAATTTTAACCAAAAAATGATGATTTAGAGGAGAGTAAGGCACAGGTGCTCACAACTTGCCAGCAAGTGTAAGTAAGTATCAGACATGGAAATCACTATGAAAATCATCCTTTCTCACACCATATGCATTAAATAATGGACACAAAGCATGAATTCATTGAATTTTAACCCCAAAATGATGATTTTGAGGTAAGTAAGGCATAGATGTTCATGAACTGGCAGCTTAGTGTAAATAAGTATTGGACATGGCAATCACTATGAAAATCATCATTTCTCACATCTTATGCACTAAAATATGGGATACAAAGCTTCAAATAAATGAACTTTTACCAGAAAAAGAGTTAGGTATGGCAAAGGTGTTCACTGTTCACCAACAGCACGGGTCATTCTTGACACTAACCTAACCTAACCTAAATCAGAAAACCACCTACCTCCCTCCCTCCCGGACATGCATAGCACTTAATTAAGACCCCATTCACATAAATAATTGGCACAAAGCATGAATTAATCGAATTTTAACCCAAAAATGATGATTTTGAGGTGAGTAAGGCAGACATGATTATTACTGAGAAAATCACCTTTTCACAGCCTTAAGGCAGACATGATTATTACTAAGAAAATCACCTTTTCACAGCCTATGCACTCAAATATGGGACACAAAGCATGAAGTAAATAAAATGTAACCAGAAAAATTATGATTTAGAGGTGTGTGGGGCAAAAATGTTCACCAGTCGACTAGATAGTGAACGTATGTAAGACATGGTAATCACTGAGAAAATCACCTCTTTCACAGCCTGTGCACTCAAATATGGGACACAAAGCATGAAGTAAATAAAATGTAACCAGAGAATGAGGATTCAGAAGTGATTATGGAAAATATTTAGCAGTTGACAATGTTTACTTACAGTCCATGATTGTTGTTTACCCTCATCTCTAAGGTTTTTACAGTAGTCATAATTGCTCTTGAAGCATGTCCAGTAATCCAGTGTTTAACTACACTTAATCCTTAGCACTGTGACTTTTGATTATTTAAACAAGAACAAAAATACCACAAACGAGCGGACAGCCATCCACTGTTCACGGGAGATGAGACAGAACTAGTAGGAGATTGAGCAGGAAGGGAGCTAGTCGGCGCGGGTGGGAAATTTAAACTGACACAGTCGGAAAAAATTGGATTCCCCCCCCCCAATTTGGGGGTTTCGGCCATCAGCCCACGATGTCCGAATAGTGAGGTGTCCGGATAGTGGATGTCCGGATAGTAGAGGGATTACTGTATTTATATATAAATATATATACAGTAATCCCTCCATTATTCGGATGTCCAATACTCGGACATACTCACTATTTGGATATTGTGGGCTGCCCAACCCCCAAAATGCCAAAAAATTTGAAAAAATAGAAAAAATTTGATTTTTGGGAACCGCGTCAGTTTGAATTTCCCGCCCGCGCCGATCGGCTGTGTTTACGCTCGTGGCGCCTGTCTGTCAGTCGCCATTACCCACTCAGCTACTGCCTCGTGAACACCTCCGACAATGGCGGCCGAAGTGATTGCTTTTGTGGTGATACCCTACCTCCTACAGTGCTTGATACTGCTTTTCACCTTCTTCATCATGTGTGTGATGATCGTCACTAGACCATACGGAAATTTACTGTTATGTACAGTGCAGTGAAGTGATGTGATTCCAGTTATAAAAAAAAAAAAACGTTGTGGAAAGTGTTGGTGATAAGTGCTGGTGATTCTCAAGTGGAAAGGTGTGTCAGGTGCAAGGTCTTCCTGTCAGAGTCTGAGATGATAGAGTGGGTTATTACATCAGGACAGCAACTTCTTGTTCGTAAGTACCCTAACTTCATGCCTAACCTGTTTTCATCATGCTGTAAATGTGTTAAAAAATTACCAAAAATGTTAATCATCATTTTCTGCTTGCAATTTAATTTTTCCATGCATGGTTCTTAAGTGCACTAGCTAGGAAAAAGGTGGAAGCCAGTGAATTTCATATTCGGTCCTAACCTAACCTATCCTATGATTACCATAAAGATTTTCATGCCTAACCTGGTTTCATCATGCTGTAAATGTGTTAAAAAATTACCAAAAATGTTAATCATAATTTCCTGCTTGCAATTTAATTTTTCCATGCATGTTTCTTAAGTAAAACAGCTAGAAAAAAAGTCGGAAGCAGGTAATTTCATGTCCGGTCCTAACCTAACCTAACCTATGCTTAATATAAAGATTTTCATGCCTAACCTGTTTTCATCATGCTGTAAATGTGTTAAAAAATTACCAAAAATGTTAATCATAATTTCCTGCTGGCAATTTAATTTTTCCATGCATGGTTCTTAAGTAAAACAGCTAGAAAAAAGGTGGAAGCAGTGAATTTCATGTCTGGTCCTAACCTAACCTAACCTATGGTTACCATAAAGATTTTCATGCCTAACCTGTTTTCATCAGGCTGTAAATGTGTTAAAAAATTACCAAAAATGTTAATCATAATTTCCTGCTTGCAATTTAATTTTTCCATGCATGGTTCTTAAGTAAACAGCTAGAAAAAAAGTGGAAGCAGTGATTTTTATGTCCGGTCCTAACCTAACCTAACCTAACATTGTGTTAATCATAATTTCCTGCTTTTAATTTAATTCTTTCATGCATGGTTCTTAAGTGCACCAGCTAGGAAAAAGGGGGAAGCAGTGAATTTCATGTCTGGTCATAACCTAACCTAACCATTTTTCTGGTAGCAATTTACATCATTTACTGTATTTGATGCTTTGTATCCAATAATTTAGTGCATAAAATGTGAGAAAAGATGATTTCCATGTCAGATACTTACTTATACTATGCTGGCAAGTTCTGAATCACTCACCTCTAAATCATCATTTTTTGGTTAAAATTCAATAAATTCATGCCATATGTGGATTATTTATGTGAAAAGGGACCTAAATAAGTGCTATACATGTCCAGTAGGGAGGCAGGAAGGTAGTTTTCTGATTTAGGTTAGGTTAGGTTAGGGTCATGAAAAACCAGTGCTGGAGCTTCAGGACCAATATCCGGAAAAAAACAATATTCGGACATGCTTTTGGCTCTATTACAACGGATATTGGAGGGATTACTGTAATAAGAAAAATAAAAAAATATCCAATCTTATGTCACCCCACAGAGAAGTGTAAGAGCCCGGGGCTAGGCAAGTTGGTCCTGACATTTAAGATGGGAGTGACCAACCTCACTCATCCCTGAATGGCATTACATGAGCAATAAACCCCAACCACCCCCTGGATATAAACCTTCACCGGCTCAATCCGATTGGAGCCGTAATTACCCACTAAACCACCAGGCGCCAAAATTTGGTTATATGGTTACCACCCAGCATAGTAAATGGTTTCCTGGTGTACAGGAAACCATTTGGCCTGTCACTCAGTGTAGAGTCACCCACAGGCAGAAGGATGAAGAAAGAATGAAGACAAGAAAGACAGAAGAGGGAAGGTAAAGTCACCCATTGGCAGAAGGACAAGGAAAGAATGAAGGAAAGAAAGACAGAAGAGGATTGCAGGAAAGAAGGATGGAGGAGAGGAAAGGGCAGACACCCAAGACCAGCACTACATCGAGTGAGTGGATGGTGAGTGCCCCCACCTACCACAAATGTATATATATAGTATATATATATGTACATGTATATATATATGTGCGTAAGTGCCTACGTGACAGTTAGTAAATGTATCAGCTGATTTCAAAGATTGCAAATGCATGCAGCCAGCTCCCCTGCACTGCCCTTGCTCTGTGGGCAGTTGGATGGCTGGTATAAAATGGGGTTGGACCTGTGTTTGTCTTCTCCAAATAAACTCCTATTGAAACTACATCAGGACCTCTGGATTACTCCTAATTGGGTGTAATAGGGGTGGGTCACATTTATTTAAGAGTCGTGCTTGTTGGCGCATATTTACAGGAATTGAGAAAGTGACAAAAAAAGAAACCTTACTACTGAAGTTTATATAAAAATGACAATCTCAACTTGGGCTCCAATGGAGCTAGGTAAGCTCTTGAGCCACTCCTGCCTCTGTCTACCGAAGCTTTTTTCTGTCACTGTGCATGATTTTTAGAAGGTACTGTTTCTGCTCTTTGTCATTGCATCCTGAATTGAGACTCTGGATTATTGCAATTCCTCATTCTGGACCATCATTTATCCATCCATCCATCCATCATCCAATCCTACATTGCCCCATGAGGAGCGTAGGAACACTTATAACTTTCAAATTTATGACCAAGTTGTTGAGGTACGTGGCATAGATGGCTTCGGGGACCTCCTGCTGAACTTCAGCCTCAGCAACCAACCACTCTAGCATTTCTTTCATTCAGCTGGTAACAAATCTGTTCAGGGTGTCACTGGCAGAAATGCTGAGATTTTTTCCCTCCAGCCTCTTCAGACACTTCCTGGCTGGCTGGTGAAGGTTTTCCAGCATCCGCTGCCTGGTCTCTGGTTCAAGTCGCTCATTAAAGAAGCCTAGGGAGAAGGCCTCCTCACTGAGATACCAGAGGTAATGTCGAGGGGCTTTCCCTGCCAGTGATGCCATCTCCTGATCCAGGTAATTGAGAAGGTCCTAGAGGAATTCCATATCATTCTTTTGGGCCATGTTTGGTGTATTCTTTGTCACATCCTTTCTCAATGCCATGCACTGTTCATGGAGATGTTCAACCTCTATGCGCCGGTAGACATGTATAACCATCATGATTCTGGGCGCGGAGCAACGCCGGTTGAAGTGTATAACCGACACGATTTTGGGTGTGGAGCAATGCCGGTTGACACGTGTAGCCGCAAGCATCTTCCCACCACCCTTTGAACTTTAACTTATCCTTACTCATCGACGGGACCACCTGGCGACGTGAGGATACTTTTATTTGAATGTGGAAGAGTCAGTGAGTAATATGCATCTTTAATTTTTTTTTTCTACCTGTTATAGGTTGGCAGATATTTGAATTAAGGGTATTTTTTCCGTAATCATGAAATCCCCTGTAGGGAGGAGCGTGTGACATAAAAAAAAAAAAACGTTGTGTAGGGATTAATTTGTTTCTTCAGGTAGGCCTCTGCTTGCACAAGGAGGTTGGCCTGCCTCTAAGCTTCCTTCAGTTTCTCTGGAACCACCTTTGCTGCATTCGAGATTGATGCCTTCTGGTCCTTGTGATGACATATAAAAACAAGCAAAATGTCTTGTTTGGAAGGAAGGCAGGGTGAAGAAAAATCTGGAAAGTGGGCCATCTTGACAAGACACACACCACAAGACATGCCCTCAACTGACCTGTAGATAAGGTCAAACTTGTTTTTTTATCAGGCAACTGAAAAATACAATCTGCTGAGAGTAAATATCTGATTACCATATTAGTCAGATATCCAGATAAACTAGATTCATGTGGAATAAGACTGGCAAAATTTCAAACAACTGTAATAAGACTACACACACCCGGCAAGAACCCACATGTGAAGCACTTTCTATGACACCAACTCACCAGCAACTCACACTGACACTCAATGTTGCCTGAGGAACTGAAATGGCACTCACCCATTGCCCAACTTCAGGAGGCATGGGGGAGGGGAGCTTTGGCAAATTCCTGAGTCATGACTGGCAGAGATAACCAAAAACCATATCACCAGCCCAGATGTGGCAAATGAGTGGAACCACAAAATACACTTCAATTTCTGAGAGATCTTGCAGGAATCATTGTTGGGGACAATGGATCACAGCCACAAGTGATATGAACAAATTGTTGAATATTTCCAAATATGAAACACCCTAATGTGCAGTACATTCCTGAATAACAGGCTGGCGGTGAAGAGTTAGGAATGAATGAAGAATTCTGAAGGATGGCACTGGCATGTATTGGTCGTGTGACAAAATGAAGTAGAATGAGATGATTCTGGCATGTGGACAGAGAGGCGGATAACAAATGGATGCAGATGGTGAGAGGTATGAACACTGACAGCAAAGTTGCTAGAGTCTGATCGAAAGACTTAGGACGAGGTCATATACTGTGATTTTGGGGATAAGGGGGTGAATATTGAGGCTGCTAGAGATCTGGCAGCATGGAGTAACAACATTAGGTGACCAGGATCAACACATGCAAGCACGTTGCAGTCTTTATAAACGTCCTGTACATGAAACGGAAGTCATGGGAAGAGGTTCAGAAAAATGAAGGCTGAAATTTATGACAAGAATGGTCAAGTATGGAATGATGAGAACAGAAGCAACAGTATTTGGTACAGTGATACTAGATGGCAGGGAGGGAGGGAGAGGGATGGGGGAATGTATGAAGACTGGGGAAAAAAGGGGGGGGGGGAATGTATGATAAGACTGGTGAAAAAAAAAAAAAGACATGAGGCTAAAAAAAAATAAAAAAATAAAATAAAAAAGTAGCTACCACAGGAAGCTAGCAAGAGAGATGTAACACACACACATGAGTGCAAGAGAGTAAAATGAATAACGTGATTGCAAGAGGAGTGTTCAAAAACCACAGAAGATTAATGATCAGTAAAAAGAAAAAAGAAAAAAAAATACTACTCAGGAGTGAAGGATGCTAGAGGATTAAATGTGAAGAAAGGAACAGTAGTAGTGAGGATCAGGATTATGTAAATATGTCAGGGGGGGAATATACTATAGTGGTACAAACTTAAAGTGACGCGTTGGGTGGGGCCGGACCCAGTGTACAGTGTTGCCACGTTTTCCATACTCTCTCTCTCTCTCCTGTGGGATGTGCGTCTCCAATTTTGTTTCTTTTATGAGTGACTTATAAACTTGTGCTTTCATTTCTTTCTTTTGTTTTTATTAAATCTAATTAAATTTTAAGTAAATATTGTTTTTTACATATGACGCCAGATTACGTCGCTGTTGCGGCGCCATGATTTGTTTTCTTTCATTCAGTCATTCTGTCTCTCCCTCCTTCCCTCCCTTCCTCCATCTCTCCCTCAGCCTGACAATGCACTCAACACTGCTCTTTTTTTTTTTCTTCTCTGTCTGTCTGTCTGTCTCTCTCTCTCTCTCTCCTGGGGGATGCGTCTCCCTGGGGAGACGTACTGTACATCCCTCAGGCTGCTGGGCTGCCTGCTCTCTCTCTCTCATCTGTGGTATTTTAAGATACATTTTGGGCTATTTTCTTTTACATTATATTGTACATATTGTAAAAATTACTTTATTTCCACACCACCCAGGAGATAAAAGTCTTGTGAGGAGTGGGCTGGTTGGAGCTGTCATTCTGTCTGTGTCAAGGTCACAAATGAGTCTGGCACAAGGAAGCTTTCCCCAGCTGAGACTGGATCTGTGTGTTGCCGGTCACGAGGGTTAAATGTATTTTTTTTTTTTACTAAGAAATTGGAATATTTTTACTTATTTTCCTGCACATTATCTTATAATCATAATTGTGACATTATTACCCACCCCAGACCTACGGTAAAAGCGGATAAAAGTGACAACATATTTTTAGCAACGCTGTAAAATATTTATGCCACGTTTCTGTATTGCCGTATAAATATTTTATGCATAATAAGTTTTCTGTTCTTCCATATATTATAATACATATGTTAAAATTGTATTCATATGTGTTTAACTTATTTGCGTGCCCTTTACAAATATAACAGCCGTTTCACATTGTGGGTTTGGGAAACTTAGCAACACTGTACATCGGGTCCAGCCCCACCCAACGCGCCACTTTAAGTGTGTACCACCATAGCACGCTGGCATTAATACAAAAGATCAGCAATAGTTACTGTACTTGGGGAATGTATAAGGCGTACAGCATGTCTGTGCATGAAAGACAAATAAGTGAAAAAGTAATAACAATAATAATAACCTACTGTACAGCATTTAATTTAACTTAACGTACAATTGTTCTCTCTTCATTCTGAATGCTGAGCTTTATGAAAGGGTTAACATGAACACACACAACTGCTTTGGAAGCAATGCTCTTGAATAGATCAAGATCTGTACAGTACCACTGAGCATCAGAGAATGAAAATCCCCACCAAGTGAACGTGAAAGAATTATAACATCACATGACTTATACTTCAAAGTTTGCATAGTGAATGAAGCTTTGGCACAAAACAGTTTTAGCTTAATTGAATGTTTCAAGCTTCCAAAGTGAAGACGTACTGCACAATGAACTCGTGCACAAGGCTAAGTAGTAAAAAGAGTTTACCTACCTATCCTACAGCCAGACACCATAATCCCATAAGGGGTGACTGTTTGTCTTTGAGTTACAGTAAACCTTGCATAAGCCGAACTTTTAGAAGCAGGAATCTTCAGTTAGCCGAACTCAAGTCGAGACCACATATGAAAGTAGGCCGAAATGCGAAAGTAGGGGGAGAAATGGTGCCAGGCGGACATGCCAGGCGGACACATGGCGCCAGTCTACTGCTTGCTTTTGGAGACGGTAGTTGCGCCATTCTTACTGTCATCTAGTACTGAGCAGTGCTCTCCTTTTGCCTTCTGCCTTGCCATGGAAGGTTCAAAGCTTAAAAGAAGTGATACTGACACCTCTAGTCGTAAAGGAATGAAGCTATAAAAAAAAAAAAAAGTGCGCGTGTGACATAGTGTGGTGATCATGATTAAAGTTCAGTACTATTATCACTGAAAGTGTTACATTGCAGTCTATTACAGTGATTACATTTAAGTTTAGTTCTTAATATAGAGTGAAATAAATACTGGGTACTGTTTAGAATTTACGTTAAAGTGTGAACTCATCCACCTCCACCAACTCCATCTCCAAAACAAAACAAACTGCCGATGAATCTACTGCCTCTAACAAAAGGTGTTACACTGCAGTCTATTACAGTGATTACATTTAAGTTTAGTTCTTAATATAGAGTGAAATAAATACTGGGTACTGTTTAGAATTTATGTTAAAGTGTGAACTCAACCACCTCCGTCTCCAAAACAAAACAAACTGCCGACAAATCTACTGCCTCTAACGAAAGGTGTTACACTGCAGTCTATTACATTGATTACATTTAAGTTTAGTTCTTAATGTAGAGTGAAATAAATACTGGGTACTTCTTAGAATTTACGTTTAAGTGTGAACTCAACCACCTCCGTCTCCAAAACAAAACAAACTGCCAACGAATCTGCTGCCTCTGACGAAAGGCAAATTATGTGCACTGAATTCTTTCTTGTTTGTCTTTCTTTATTAATTTATACACTGTATATGCTCCTTTACTTTAGTGTTAAGAAGACAAGTAATACATATTGTTATTGCAATTTGGGGGGGGAGGGTGAAAACCCATCTCCAACACACGCTGCCGACGGTCTGTGCTGCCTCTGTGAATGATTTTCTACCAATTAACCACTTCAGTACTGTGACGTCTATTTCTACTTTTTTTTTTTTTTTTTTTAATGCAAGGAAGAAGGAACCAAGGGCCACGGGCCCGCATACTGTTCCTTCCAAGAAAAAGTAAAAACAATACAAAAGAGAGCCAAATTCAAGATCCATTCATTTCGAGATGCCTGGACACACTGCGTTTGAAAGATTGGAGATCAGAGGAAGTAGGGAATACAGACAGAGGGAGACAGTTCCAGAGCTGACCAGTTGCATAAATGAAGGACTGGGAATAACAGTTAACTCTTAAAAAAGCAAGTTGGACAGAAAAGGGATGAGAGTTTGTTGCTAGACAGGTACTACGTGCCCGTCATAGAGGTGGAGGGATGCAAGCAGACAGTTCAGAGGAACAGTGACCATTGAAGTAGCGATAGAAGAGAGATAAAGAAGGAACAGTGCGGCGAAGAGACAAAGGATGAAGGGAATCAGTAAGAGGAGGAGAGTTAATGAGACGAAAAGCCTTTGACTCCACCCTATTGAGAAGAACCGCATGTGGGGAGCCTCCCCACACATGAGAGTTGTACTCCATACACGGGCGAATAAAACCCGTGTACAAGGTCAACATCTGTGCAGGGGTAAAGAAAGCTCGGAGTCGGCCCAGCACACCTAATCTCTAGGAAGCAGATTTCATAAGAGATGTAATATGTTCTTTCCAAGACAAATCCCAAGAGAATGAAACCTCTAGCATGTTCAAGGATGATGCAGGACAGAGCTGGACATTATTAAACATTAGTGGGTAATCCTGAGGAAGATTTTGTCGGGTTGATAAGTGTAAGAACTGAGTTTTTGATGCGTTAAAAATAACAAGATTATTTTTATCCCAATCAGAGATGAGCCAAGTCAGACATTAGGTGTGCCATAGCCACATCCCTTGTTTGCTGAAGTAACTGCTGAGATGGACGTTGCGGAAATCGAATGGAAATGTGAAGGGTGGAATCATCAGCATATGAGTGGATAGGGTTAGATGTACAGCAGATTTTATGGCACTCAGAACTGGACTCACATACTGAAGGGGCTAACGAAGGCTGTACCAACCCCGTGCACTTCCACAGATCCAACCTACACTGACTAAAATTGTCTGGTGGCAGCAAGAACAAAATGAAAATACACCCAGCACTGAAGGGGTTAAATGTATATTAAATGCACTAAATTGTTTTTTGTCATAACTTATTTATTTATATATGCTTCTTTAACTGAAAGGAGAAGTAATAAGTATTGCCTTAGCAATTTTGGGGGGTGAAAATTCGGTAATATAGCAATTTTGGGGGGTGAAAATTCGGTAAGCCAGAAAAATCGGTAATTCGAACCAGGGTAGAGCCCCATATAGTTCGGCTTATGAAGGGTTTACTGTAGTTGTTTTATGGGGAGGGACACTAACCCTCTACCAACCCACTTGTTGACATGTAGGGAACAATGTATTAAAAATTTTCATTTCCAGATTTTGCTCATCCATGCTGGATAAACAATAAGAAAACAGGCTTTTATACTACCCCAAGCTCATCTACATGCAAACACAGTGGAGTGAAGGAAACTGACAACTTCAATCAGTCACTCCCAGAGGTGTTTGGCTGAAATTATGTTGAAGGACGGTCTGTGTAGAAAACTGTGGTGTATGAGGTTTGTTCTGATGTGGGGGGCCGCAATGCAGTGCATACATGGTAGTTTGTTTGTATTATATCTTATGTTGGTACCATATGTAAAACCAACATATGAATCAAGCATGGTATGCCTACACTGCCACCTCTTTCTCTTTTTATATTCGTTTTTAAGTCCACAGTAAATTACAGAAGTATGCCCACTGAAGCAACATAAAGCTAAAGCTGAGCTGCCATCTGTCCCCAGTTAGCAGTACCAGTTGAACTGCAAAGTCCTGATAGTATGGGACACATCCCCAATTTATAATGACAATAGACTCTATGATATTCCACTACTACTTCATCCATCATCTAATCCTATGCTGCCCCATGAGGAGAGTAGGAACCCGGGGCTAGACAAGTTGGTTCTGATATTTAAGATGAGAGTGACCAGCCTCACTCATCCCTAAGTGGCATTTTTTTTTTTTTTTTATGTGCCTGACTCAGGGCATAGGCTTCACAGCCTGCTATCAAGGCCCAGCAGTCCTCCTACATACCATACACCTCAACATGTCACCACTTCGGAGCTAAAACCCACCGTCCATGTTGAATACATGCTAGGGCTGTCTCATACAGGATTGATGTATTGGTATTAGCGGGGATATTTTTACGACCCTGCTGGAAGGACAGAAGTCAAGAGTGAGAGCAGTGGAAATGAGTTATTTGAGAGGAGCATGTGGAGTCACATGGAGAGACAGACTAACAAATGAGGAAGTGAAGGAGCGTTGTGGTGTGGTTGAGGACGTGATGGGAAGCGTTAGGAGAAACACGTTAAGGTGGTTTGGGCATGTGGAGAGGATGGAGAGTGAAAGCTTGACGAGGAGAGTGTATGTGAGTGAGGTGGAGGGGGCGAGAGGGAGGGGGAGGCCGAGGATGAGATGGAGGGATGGACTGGAGAGGTATATGAGAGAGAGGGGTGTGAGTTGGGAGCGTGGTAGTGAAATGGCAGGGGACAGAGTGACATGGAGGCGATTTGTTTGTGGCCACCCCGTTCGGGATTGAGGCGTCTGGCAATAGATATATAGATAGATTTTTACGACATGTCGGCGGGTATTCTGGTAGATCAGTAAAGCCTAATTTAACGAAATTCAAATCCTTAAACTGTTCCCTGCCCCAGCGTGGATTTGAATCTGGGTCCGTCAGGACTGCAGCCCACCTCTCTACCGATCGAGCCAGCGCCTCCCCCCAAGAGCAATAAACCCCAACCACCCCTTGGATATAAACCTACATTGACTTAATCCGATTGGAGAGCCTTAATTAGCCACTAAACCACCAGATGCCATAATTTGGTTATATGGTTACCACCCAGCAAAGTACAGTAAATGGTTTCCTGTATAGGAAACCATTTGATTTGTCACTCAGTGTAGAGTCACCCATAGGCAGAAGGAAGGGGAAAGAGTGAAGGAAAGAAAGACAGAAGAGGGAGTGTGAATTCACCTGTAGGCAGAAGGAAGAGGAAAGAAGGAAAGAAAGACAGAAGAGGAAGGAAGGAAGAGAGGAAAGGGCAGACACCCCGAGCAGCACTACATCGAGTGAGTGGATGGTGAGGTACTTCATCTACAAAAAGGAAAATACCGGTACCAAAAAAATAAGTATATAGTTAGGCTTGAGAGGCAGAGCCAGCAATTCAAGGACATGAACTGTGCATGAATAAGTGTCTGGCCCACTTCACTCAGCAGGCTGTTGATACCTGAGGTTATCCTTCTTCTGCCCTTTTTCCTTGTTTTCTGAATCCTACTTTACCCCCATCCTCAGGTGTGGAAAAAAACAAAATCAGAAAGTATGACAATCCAATTACTGTTACTGTCCCAGGATCATCTAAACGTGAACCTGGTGGACTGCAGGAAACTGGCAGCCAGGTGCTCCCAGTGATCTTTTGTTAAGGTTATCATAAATGACTATCAGTGTTGTGAGAGAGAAGTACCAGGTATACATGTGAAGGTGCTGAAGGCTGCACTGCAGTGGAGACATACTGGACTGCCTGTGAGTTGTATTTTGTGACTGATACAGGTACCTACAGTATCAGGGAAGGGTGATAGCTACACTGCAATCTGGCTATGTCCACTCATGTTTCTCTGGGTAAGGTACGGTAGTTTCTCAGTTGATGTCTAATGGTGGATCATGAAGGATGCTGTTTGGCTGAAGGCTCTCAATGACAGTGGTGGCTGTAATTTCAGTATGTATATGTGGAGTGTTGTGTTGGGTGGAAGAGGCCAGATGTTACTCATGCCTTCTGTGTAGTGCTGAGAGGTTTTTTATTTGTTTGTTATGACTGATGCAACATAGGCTACTGCATATTTACATGGATATATTTGTTTCTTAACCTGTAAAAACCACAAATCTCCCAGTCCCCCTATCCCCAGAACCACAAACAGGGTCCAATTTTTGAACTTTCACCAAGGTAAAATTTTTTCTTACAGGTTTTAAGAGCTTGAATTTACACACCTGAAAATGTACATTTCACTCATATGACTAATGGTCACTGCAATATTGACTGTCAAAGAACATTACAAACAAAAATTGTTGTCCTTTGCATAGCCTACAGAGTGAGAGAGAAAAATTTCACCAAAGTAAATTTTAGTCTCATAGATTTGATGAGTTTGATTTTACACACCAGAAAATGTACATTTCAGTCTCATATGTCTAATGGTTACTGTGCAAATGACCATCAAACATAAAAAAAAGAGGCACTCCTTGCTATGAACGAGAATGGGACACCCTTGAGAAATAACAGGGAATGAGAAGCTGGAGGGAGTGTGGGGGGGCAACAGGAAGGGAATATGTCTGCCACACACACCCAATACAGTCTAGGGGGGGTATGGGGGGTTGTTTGGGTGGGAGGAGACACAGAAGGAAAGATCCAATGGGGCAAAAGGAGGTGGGGAGATGGCATGGGGAGGGGGGAGGGGGTCCCCACACCTGAGAAGGGGGCTGGATCGTGCCTCCCACTACCTGATCTCATAGTTTCCATTGCTACATATCATTTACATCATAAAGAGTTAAGGCTACAGCTCTCCAGTTTTATATAACCTCTCTAGGATCATCGGCCATAGGAATTTATTGCACATTTTCTGAGGCCCATGATCATCAGCCATAGGACTTCAGGAATGCAAATGACTTGTATCTGTCTCTCTGTACATCCCATTATTATTTTTAAGGCTTTGTTTTGTGCTTTATGAATCTTTTCATGCTAATTTTGATTACGGTGGGGTTCAGCTTAGGCTCATGAAATTCACTGTCATGTTAATGAACAGTTTGTAGATTGTATTGTGACAGTGAAGTAAATCAGGTGATAAAATGTGTTGTGGTATAATGGGCTGTATTACAATGAGGGCATAACAATATACCATTACACCTGAGTCAACTCACTGAGGCCACCGTTGATACCACGTAATGAAGTGAAGGAGGTGATGCCCCACTTGCCCACATGGCCAGCAGTCTTGGTGGCAGACGGCTTGGTACTGCTGCTGCCGGGTTCTGTCACTAGCTTGTCAAATTGGCTGATGGGAGGAGGTGCCGCTTTTCTTCGGCTGTACGTCCGGCTGTATCTGCTACTCATCTTGAATGCTCTAGAAAAAAATACAATTATGGTCATTTCTCATTTACAGTTACTTCATTAATAAGAAGCTGATAAATCAACTTTTATTCTTCATTTAAAGTTACTCGATTCATTACAGTGTTGCTCTGTCCAAAATGAGTGACTTTCATCCATTTAACCCCTCATTCATTAGCCAGAAGCATGTCTCACATAAAGCTGCTTCACTAAAAGTAAGATTCTACTTCTTCACATCCTAGACTTAAAGTAAGGAGTATGGTAGCTACTTGAACACACTGAATGATGAACAAAATGACTGCCTACCAAAAATCTTTCGCTCTCACTTGCACAGACTTGCCATTGCATGTAAGTGATGAGGTTCTGTATCTAATAACCTTAAACTTATGAATTTCTGCAGCTTTTTAAACCTATTACTGTACAGTACTCTAATACTCAACTTACATTTAATAATAGAAAAACTATAAAACTGTATGACAGAAGAGGGCGCTCTCCTAAACTTTCACCCAGAAAATAATCTGACTTCAACAACAGCAAGAAGTTTTAGCACCAGCAATCGTAGCCTATACACAAATAATTCAGTTCACAATAAATTGTTAAATGAATCCCACCTGGCTACCATACTCCACTTCATTACCTTACTAATGCTACTTTCTGTTCATTGTTCTTTCCAGTAGCCATCTCTTTTGCACACAATGTCACTTCCTTTCCTCAGAAAGTATGGTTCAAACTAAATGGCTATCACACAGCCTATACATGTATATATTTTTTCTTGTCCATTTGTCCTTATACATGTATATTTTCTCTTTTGTCCATCAGCCATATATTGTCAATGGGTGGTTCAACCATAATTTTTGCCATATTAAGTGTCTCCCTGTGAGATCAATCAATAACCAATCCAGAAGGGTTCTTATTTTTTTTTCATTAAGCTTGTCACAAATTTTCCAGGCTATGAGAGAGAGAGAGAGAGAGAGAGAGAGAGAGAGAGATATTAACAGTAGACAGTTACCAAATACTATACTGTACACAGTGACACAGTACTGAAAAGAACAGGCAAAGCACTTTATCCATTTGGTTTGCCAGCTGGGTAACAGATGGCCCCCAGTCCATCAAAGGTTGCCAATGCCTATTTTAGTGTGCTTTGAATGTTTTTCCTTCATTTTTTGTTGGAATTCACTTGTTTTTGAGATAGCCTTGGGTATGCCTATCTCCAAAATGAGTGACTTCTGGAAAAAATGAAGCTCAAATTCATTCAAAAAACACTAAATCGACCAGATAAATTTTTTTTTGCTCCGAAAGAGTGATATGAACTACCAAATATTGACAGCTCTGTTTCCACCACAAGAACTAGGGCATGACGAAATTATGCAGTATTATGCAATCTCGCTTCCTTATTCTTCCTGCATAAAACAGATACAGTAGCTACAGTATATGATAAGATAACTTCTCTCAAAGCTGAAAATTGCTTTTGTAAGAGGAACAGGAGATTTGGGAAGACTTGGCCCTCTCCCCTCCATGTCCCTCCTACAAAAACAAGTCCAAGTAACAGGAGAGAATCAATCATAAATATGTTTGAGTATCACACCCCTAGCCACATTTCAGCTGCTAATTGGGTCACTGAGATCTGTGCAATCATTCAAAAGATTTAAAGATTACCTCTCACCCCTCATGTACTCATCCCAAAGCGCGAACATTTGGGCTTGGAATTCACCCTCCCCTCTTTTTTTCCACTGGATCCTTCAAAGCTTGTTTTCAGATACCAGCCTTATGTATACAGATATTATAGAGATATAATCAGATATTATACATACCTGCTGATTCTAAACAGAGCATTAAGCAACATCCTCCTTTACAACCTATGATGTTATGAATTACTCACTAGCAAACACGTTTGTTCTGATCTATAGAGAGTACAGTATATCATTTGTTTGCTTCACATGAGCAATTGGACAATCTGACCCTTCTGACACTGCCACTATCATCTTACTCATCTCAATAAACTAAAAGGGAGTTTCCCCCTGTACCGGTACGAGATTTTTCTGACACAATATACCTCAGGTATGCCTTGCGGGTAAAATGACTCGAGTGGGAAAAATTACTGGACACATCATCTGCGGTGGCCTCCTACAGAGAGCAATAGGACAACTCAGACCCATAACTCAAGCATCCCACAACCGTTCCAGTTAGTTTGGCTGGGTTAAATTAGGTTAGGTTAGTAGGGACGAGAAATTAGCAACAGAATGACTTTAGAGCTGAAACAACCTTTAAGTCCAACATGGCAGATGGTCAAGTTGCCACATTTTGCATATAAATTGGGGGATGCATAACTGATGTCTTCAAAATTATACAGCACAACTTTATGTTACTGTTTAGTGACTGAAAATACAATTGCAAATCTTATGCAGGGAAGCTTTCCTCCAGTTTCACCGAATTCTGAAATGTGTCATCAGATTCAATGGGTTAACTTCAAAGAGATGCAATTCCACAACTATCAACTTTTTAATTTGATACTGTAAATTGATCATCCTACAAATGAAAAAATGCAATATAGTATGAGCAACCCAACTAGATTTTCACCAAATCTGTGCCAACTGATAACTTTTAACACCAACGAGCAAATGTATTCCGAACCCATTTTTCCAAATGCTAAATCCACCCGTGATTGCTGGTGTGGTACTACGGTGCAGGAGGCCACAAGTACCGTAACGAGCCAGGAAACGTTTTGACATTTCTTACCTCAAACTACACCGACTTTGCACCATAAATTTTGCAAGAGGTCTAGAACTCTCCATCGCCTACAGTTTGCTTCACATGATCGCCGAGTCTCACAATTACCACTGTATTATCAACGTGAACGTGGAATTAATCACGAATCGCTCAAATGTAGCACTGGCAAAGAAAGCTGGGACGTCGACCCAGATAAATCCTTCCCGCCAACCACATTTTCCAAAGGTTCTCGTCCGTTTAATCCACTCAGACTTGAGTTGGGCATTTCCTCACTTCACCCTACCTTGCTTAGACTCACTGAACCATGATACAAGTTGAATCATCACAGTATCCACCAACGTAAACACAATGCAGTGTTTTCATATTCCGCCATTATCGTCGACGAATGACCCTCTGAGTCTGGACTGAAACTGTTAGTACTACTTTGGTATCAAAACTTTTAAAACAATTGCGCCTAAATAAAGTATTGCGATTCAAAATTATTTAATATCACTTTTTCGCACTAAGGATTAGATTTCTTAAAACCTAAGTTATATAATACAAAACTCTATTTTTAACTAAAAGCAAGCTAAAAGAGCTTCTATTTGCGCAGGGCATAAGAGTCATTGCTGTGTGTCGCCATCCCAGTTGCGGAGGGATACATAAACAGGAAGTTGAGGGAGCATGATTATAATAAAATAACTAAATAAACGTACGTAGTAAGAAAAATGAATATATTTTTGCTGTATTTTTATAATTCAAATTTAAAAATAAAATTGACGCCTATACGTAACCTTAAAAAAAAATACATCTTATTGATATTCATTGCTGTGAACTTATACAACCAAAGAAGGTTGTGGATCTTGCCACACTTGTAAACATTGTCAGTNACAGTAGTTCAGTATGGGAAGGACGTTGCCCAGTGAGTTGTTTTTTCTAGAGGCAGCCTTTCGGTGAACGTAGGGAAGAGTAAAGTTATTGTCATCGAGGGAAGTGAAGTCAGTGAATATACAATGAGGTTGGGTGAGTGCGTTTAAGTACTCGGGTAGTGTGACGAGTAAGGATGGAGGTTTAGGGGGGTGAAGTGCTTGAAAGGGTACAACAGGGAAGAAAGGCTGCTGATTCCTTGAAAGCAGTGATAAGAAACAGGAAAGTGAGCATGGAAGTGAAAGTTACTACATGACAGTATTGTGATACCAACTCTAACGTATGGAAGTAAAGCTTGGACCTTGTTGGAGGGACAGAAGTCGAGTGGGAACAGTGGAAATGAGTTACTTGGGAGGAGCATGTGGAGTCACATGGAGAGACAGACTGACAAATGAGAAAGGGAAAGAGCGTTGTGGTGTGGATGTGGATTTGATAGGAAGCGTTAGGAGAATGTGGAGAGGTTGGACAGTGAGAGACTGACGAGAGGAGTGTAGGCTACGTGAGTGAGGTGGAGGGGGGGAGAGGGAGGGGAAGGCCAAGAATGAAATGGAGGGATGGAGTGGAGAGGTATATGAGAGAAGAGGGTGAGCTGAGAGCAGGGCAGTGAAATGGCGGGAGACAGGGCGACATGAAGGCGATTTGTTTGTGGCCACCCCTTACGGGATTAAGGCGTCTGGTAATAGGTAGATAGATAGCCTTTCAGTGAACAGTACACAGGATCAGCTCAGGCATTGTAAATAAACACTGGCCTCTTAAGTTCACTGTCTTTATTTTCCATATAATTACACTTAATGCTTGCCAACTACGCTTCATTATTTTCACAAGTACCAGAGCTATACAGTCTTCAGTAACTGCAACTACACTTAATACTTGCAGAAATGCTCACCCAGCGGAGCAACCCCGACACCACCACCCTAGAAGGAGGACACGGGGAGGTGACACCCACCCTAAGAGGAGGTCACGGGGAGGCAGACAGGTGCCCCGCGCCACACCGGCCCATGTCCCCAGCTACCTTATAGGTCTCTTACTCCCAACCAGACTCATGGGAAGTGCATCGGCCAGGTGCATTACCCTCCGACGAGGACAGTGCTCACCAGACTCAGGGTGGGACTGGTTCTAACACAGTCCCAAGTAGGCCCTTGGCAGCAGAGTCCACCGGACCTGCTGCTAGAAGAGGAGGAGAGACCAATGGTCCTCAAAGCCCTACTTTTCCCCAGGGGAGCAGTGGCGGAGCAGAGTCCACCAGACCTGCTGTAGGAGGAGAGTCCACCGGACCTCCTTCCGCCACCTGCCGTAGGGAGCAGGCGTCTCGGACCATCCACTAGATGACCCTCGCCTGCATTCCCAAGGAAGGGAGTGGAGCCGTGTTAGAGTCCACCGGACCTGCCATGGAAGGAGAGACCACCTGCAACTTTCCCCCAGCAGCAGGAGAGTGGTAGAGTCCACCAGACCTACCATGGGAGCCAGAAAGTCCACCGGACTTCCTCATCCCCAGGATGAGTGGTCCCCTGACAGAGTCTACTGGACCTCCTTCCTCTGCCCTGGAGTCGAGTTCCAGCAGAGTCCACTGGACCTGCCAGGCTGAGGGAGAGACCTTCTTCCACTAGCCCAGAGGCTCCCTATGAGGGCATCATCCCTGGCTCAGCCTGCCCCTCCTGCTCCTCCCCCCTCTACAAAGGGCAGAGACTGCTCCCCAGCTAGACTCCTGACGGAGAGTGTCTGGAGCAGACCTGAGGTAAGCATGGGTGTTCTGTCCCTGCAGCCCAGCCCCCGGTGCCCCCAGCAGCTGATGGACTCTCCAAGGGCGAGCAGCCGCAGATGACTCCCGACGGCCTTCCCCTTTCAGCGAGATCACAGCCCTAGGACCTTGAGGGCCACACCGCAGCCGACCCCAGGCCCAGACCAGCCTGGACCCTCCTCCAGGACTTCCGCCACGGCCAAGGGCCGGTGCCGTGCAACACGCCTCCTAACCCTATTTTGCCCCAGTCCCGAGGGCCCCCATACCCATAAGGCCCCTCGCCAGGAAGGGGCTGCCCACCACGCCACCCTGCAGCCTACACCGGACTCCAGAGTTCACCGCCTGAGACCAGCGCTCCTACCAGTAGCGCACCACCAGTGGTGTTATCGACTCTGTGCAACACTTGTGTCCCACCATAGTGCTATAGACCCTGAGTGCTATTTCCCCCCTCTCCTAAAGTGTCATGACCCCTGTATGACCCGCCTATACTATTGAGGACTTTGTGAGTTATAGACCCTGTGTAATATTTGTGCCTGTCCCTAACACTGTGACCCCCATTTAACACTTGTGACCCCTCTGTAGTACTGTGACCCCTGTGTGCCAAATGTGATGTTGTGCCCCACAACCCTTGTGTAATATTTGTGCCCCAATTGTGATATCACTACCACTGTGTAATACTCAATAGTGTCATAGCCCTGTGGAATACTTACCCCCTTGAAACACAGTGTTGTGAGATATACTCTTCTTGTATCCAATATATAGAATTGCCCTATGTACGCATAGTGTCAAGTCCACTGTCACTGTTTATAAGGTAATAAACGTGTAAGGCTTGTTAGCCTGTGTTTGAGCCCTATCCCTTGTCTGCATGCTCTAGCCCGGTCCTGAACAAAAGAACCAAAGCACGTGCCCGTATCTGAGTTCAAGGAGTTGGACCCAGAATATGCTGCATAACACTTACCAGCTACACTTCACTCTTTTCACAAGTACTGGAGATATACAATCTTCACTGACTGTAATTACACTTTGATTTAGTCTCTTCCTCATCTTTATATAAGTTCCCTATGCTATGCTGCGTGTTCAAGGTTCAACTCCTTGCACCTTGGTCATGAGCTATTATGCTACGGTTCTTTTCAAGACCGGGTCTAGTCCATACAACAAGAGGAACAAGGGATAAAAACTAGGCTGAACCAACCTTACATGTATATTACCTTAATTACAACTCTGACAGATACAGGTACAATATTTCACAATACACTATATAGGCACAAAACACAGATCAGACTAGAGGACTTGGGACTGGGCTGCTTACAGGTGGTGGCCAGGTGTAGGAGGAGTCCCGGAGCAAACGTCCTCCTGTAGAAGGCATGGGACTCTCACCAGGGGCCGGGTCTTCTCGGCTGGGCTGGAGGGTGGCCCCTTACTGTCAGGGCCTCGTCGTGGGGTTTGGCCCTCCAGACTCGGGATGAATAGGGCGAGCAGGCGCTCTTGTCTGCACCTAGTCCGGGCATCAAAGTTCCGGCTGGTGGGGCTGGGTAGGTTGCGCCCCAGGGTCCTGGGGATGCCCTTGGGCGTCAAGGGGCTGCGGTCTGCCTTAGGTGGAGTCACCATCAGGGGTGGTCTGTGGCAGCTCTTCCGTCTGGAGTCCAGCAGCTGGGGTCGTCGTCAGAGTGCCGGCTGTAGGGCATGGATCCCTGTCCTGGCTACAGGACCACTCTAAATCTCCTCCAGTTGCAGATCCTCCAGGGATTCCCCTGTTGGGAGAGAAAGAGTCCCACTTGGCTGCAGGAACGGTGGTGGGCCAAGCCAGGGACGTCCTCCTTAGAGCACGTCCTGAGAGTAGAGGATAGGGAGCGAACGGTGGCCAACATGGCGGTTCCTCTAGCTCCAGGGACTGCAGAAGGTGAACGGACAGTGGCCTGTTCACCCTGCCCAACACGGACGGTGGCATGTGTCATGGTCCTGCGCTCTGTAGAGGGGGCGGCTGGAGGACAGACGGTGTCCAATCCTCCCTGCCTGGTATGAATGGTGGCCTGTATCGTGGTGTCATCACAGGTAACAGCTGAGGAGCAGACGGTGGCCTGCTCTGCCTTGTACACGACATGGACGGTGGCCTGTGTTGCGGCGCTGTTCCTTTGTTTACCTAGAGGATAGGGAGCAGACAATGGCCTGCTCTGCCTCTTGCCCGACATTGATGGTGGCCTGTGTAGCGGTCCAACAGGAGGGTGAAGGTGAGGAGGGGACGGTGGCCTACTCTGCCTCGTACCCGACATGGACGGTGGCTTGTGTTGTGATGCTGCCCCTAGAGGTGCCTGCAGGTGAGGAGTGGATGGTGGCCTGCTCTGCCTCTTGCCTGACACGGATGGAGGCCTGTGTCGCGGTCCTGCAGGGGGTAACAGCTGAGGAGCAGACAGTGGCCTGCTCTGCCTCATACATGACACAGACAGCAGCCTGTGTTGTGGCACTGCCTGGGACTAAGGAGGTAGTCCCATCCTGAACCTGGTGAGGGCTGTCATGGCTTGAGAGTAGGTGGCTGAGACTGCTACCTTGGTGGGTCGTGGGATGAGGGCGAGAGGGACGTAAGGTGGTCAGGGATGTAAGCCCCTCTTTGCCTGAGCCTCTACACTCCTTACCTGCCTTCCTGTGGTCTCCTCCTCGGGTGGGTGTTGTGAAATCTGCCCCTCCGTGGTCTCCTCCTAGGGTGAGGGTGGTGACGTCCCACCCATCGGGGTGGGCATTTTGCCACTGTGGTGGGGAAGAAAGTCATCTCCTCGTGGCTGGAGGTGGTAGGTGTCTTAAGGGCAGCTTGGTGGGTAGGCATCAGGTCGTAGAGGAAGCCTGGTCCAGTGGTCGGTGGTCTGGTTCGAGTGTTGATGGGGTGTGTAGGTGACGCGAGGGTGGAGGCGTGTTGTGCATGCTGCAGGAGGCGGAGGAGGTGAGGTGTCCCACTTACATGCAGATGTTTTCCCTAGGTTGGAATCCACATCACTCATTGGATCCTCATCACCGGTGATGGTGGCGGATCGGTGTCCTGTGGCTGTATGCTGGCTAGTGGTGGTGCTGCCCTGGTTTTATATGATTTGGAGGTGCAAATCCTCTTCCTGGGGAGTTGAAGGAGGGAAATTTTCCACTGTGCTTGGTGTATGGGGAGGGTGATAGGGGTTGTGTTTGGTGTGTGGGTGACAGGAGTGGATGTTTTTGGTGGTGTGGGTGATGTCGGGGGTGTGGGTGAAGGTGTGGTGGTATGTCTGGGTGGTGGGCATGAGAGGCGGCTGGCTCTGGTCATTGCGATGGTGAGAACTGGTGTTGGTGCTGACCGGCGGCATGGTGTGGTGACTGGGCATACTTAGGGTGCTGGTGGCAGGGTGTGGGGTTCGTGAGGGGGCGTCGGGGTGGTGATGTGGATGGGTGAGGGGCATGGAAGGGGTGAAATGGATGATTTGGTCGGTGTGTGGGTAGAGATGGGAGGTGTGCGTTGATGGGGATACGGCGGGGGGTGGTTCGGTGGAGTAGTAGGGCTGGATGGCTGGGTTGGTGGTGGTGGCATGAGAACAGGAGGCGAATTCTGAGGTGAAGTCACTGAGGGTGAGGAGGGAGGCGGGGGGGGGGGGGGGGGGGGGGGGAAGTGGGGGAGGGGGAGGATGAGGTAGGGGAGAGTGAAAAGTAAAAGCTGTATGAGTCAGAGGCAGGGAATGGGGAGGCGGTTGGTAGTGAGGTGGCATGGCAGGTTGAGGGTTGTGGGGGTGGCGGTTGTTTCAATGGGTGCACATGTCGGTTGCGGTATGTGCGATGGGTATCGTGATACTTGATGGTGATTTGGTAGGGGTTGGGGACGCTGGTGATGGTGTATGGTCCCTTGAAGCAAGGTGACATCTTGTCGGGGGTAGGGAGTTTAGCAACTACGATTAAGTTCCCTGGCTTGTAGGGGCTGGCAGGGGTGATGTCGGGTTGTAGATCTTGGTGTTTTTGCAGATGGTGCAATTTGAGGTGGTGGAGGGGGTGTTGTTGGAGATATGGAGGGAGGTTGGAGGTGTTGTTGCAGTGGTAGCAGGAGGGGAGCCTCTCCGAATATCCTTTCATGTGGGGAGATGTCATCCTGCTGTGGGCAGGTGTTTATGCCCCATTGCACGATTTTGATGTGTGCTGTCCAGTCTTTGTTTTTAGTTTCCTCTCTTCTAGCCCGCAACTGGTTGAGGAGGGTGCAATGGCTTCTCTCGCACACTGCATTCCCCTGGGGCCAGTAGGGAAAGGAGTGAAAGATTTTATAGCTGAACATGGCGGCTAGTTCTTTCCATATTTTGCTGGTGAATTCTGGGACGATGTCTGAGTACAAGGCTTGTAGGATACCAAAGTAGGGGAAGACGTGACGGACGAGGGCATCGGCTACTGTTAGGGCATTGTGTTTCTTGGCAGGACAGGCGATGAAGAATTTGGAATAGGTATCCACGAACGTGATGATATATTTATAACTGGACTTAGGTGGGAGAGGGCGACCGCATCCACTGAAGGTAGTTGCCAGGGTTTGTAAGCAGTGGTTTTCCCCGAGGGGCCGGCGGTGCAGGTGATGTCTTTGGCCAGATTGCAGGCTCAACAGGGAACAGAAGGACGAAAAACGAAGATGATGATGATGATGAACAGGCTTGGACAACTTGTTTGGCTAAGATGGAGGGGCTGGGTGTCCAGTCGATGTTATTGAAGACTTGCAGCAGTTTCTCTGTGCCCAGGTGAATGCTATTGTCGGGGTGGAGGTGGGTCATGACTCATGGGATTGAGGGTGGTGTTAGGGTCAAGCACTATGTGGCCTGACTGGGTGAATAGATGGTCGCCCTGCTGGTGTAGTTCGGTGAAGATGTGTGGTGGTATCCAGGGGGGGGCGATTTTTAATGCGCCACTGGTCGAGCAGGTTGGATTCGGCGTGGAGAGAGTTGATCGGTAGTCGGGACAGGGCGTAGGCATTGGTTTGTAATTTTTCAGGGCGATATGAGATTTCATAGTTGAATTCCTCCGGGGTTTCTTTCCAGTGGATGAGTTTGACGTTCTGGGTGTCTGACTGGCACAGCCATTGGAGAGACTGGTGGTTGGTGATGATAGTGATCTGTGTCCCCAAGAGGTAGGCCCGGAAGTTTTCTAGCGCCCATATGACGTCCAGGCATTCTCGTTTCATGGCGGTGTAATTCTTCTCGGCCTGGTTGAGAGTGCAGCTGGCACAGGCTATGATGTGTTCACGCCCGTCTTGTACCTGTGCAAGGTCAGCACCGATTGCCAGTAGGGATACGCCAGTGTACAGCTGAAAAGGTAAGGTGTAGTCGGGGAAAGTGACGATCGGGACAGTGATGAGTTTGTTTTTCAGGGTTTAGGCGGTGATCCTATCGTCTGTCCAGGTGAAAGGCTCATCCTTCCTTGTCATGTCATGGAGGGGTTTGGTGATGTTGGCAGATCCTTTCACGAAACGCTGGTAGTATGAGGTGAGTCCTAGGAAGGTGCGTATTCCATGGACATCTTGTGGTAAAGGAAGATCTGCAATGGCTCGTAGTTTGTCGGGGTCAGGTTCGATGCCTTCCTTTCAGATGACATGTCCTAGGAAAGCCAAGGAGCATGCTGCCAGGACACACTTAGAGGGTTTGAGTTTGAGCCTTGCCTGGCAGATGCATTGGAAAACTTGCCTGAGGCGATGAAGGTGGTCGGCCCACGTTCGGCTAAAGATAATTACATTGTCCAGGTAGGCCAGGCAGATTTCCCAGGTGAGGCCACTGAGAACAGACTCCATCAGGCGGGCGAAGGTGGCTGGGGCATTGCAGAGTCTGAACGGGAGGACATTGAACTCATAGTGCTTCCTGTTGCTGGCGGAGAAGGCGGTCTTGTCTCTGTCATTGGGATGCACAGGGACTTGCCAGTAGCCTGATTGTACGTCTAAGGTGGAAAACCATGAGGCTCTGTAGAGGGAGTAGTCAATTCTGTGCAGGGGAGTGGTGTCCTTGGTCGTCAGGTCGTTGAGTTTTCTGTAGTCCATACAGAAGCGGAGCGTGCTGTATCTCTTTTTAACTAGGATGACAGGGAGGACCATGGACTGGTGGAGGGTGATATCATGCTGGCATCAAGCATTTCCTGGACCTGCTGGCCTTCCTTGGCCCGCTGCTTGGAATTTTTTCGTCTTGATGGTTGGCAAATCGGTGGTCCTGTGTTGTGGATCTCATGCACCAGGTATGTGGTGTGGCCAATATCTGTTGGTCCTGACGTCAATAGGTCTTGGAAGTGAGGGGTAGGTGTTGGAGGTTGTCGGGTTGGTGTGGTAATAGGTGATCGGGAAGGGGGGGTAGGGTGGCAGGGGACAGGGAAGGGTTTGCCCAAGGCTCGGCTTCTTCCATTTCTCCGTTGATTAATCCTTTGGGGAGGGTGAAGGTGGTGATGGCGAGGTTTGCGATCCGAACTGCCCCTAGGTGTGGGGGAAGGAAGGTGGGGGGCAGTAGGCAGGAGGAGAGGGCCCTTGATGGCAAGTCCAGGGAGAACAGGATGGTGGTTCCATTGGGCCTGTTCAGGTGGAGCCAGGCCTCGTGCTGAGGGGGAGTGGTTAGGGCAGAGGCAACGGTTGCGGGGAAGGTGGGGTGGGTCGGTGGAGGGAGGTGGTCAGGGAGTGGTATGGGGAGGGGGTTGCATGTGCAGAGTGGCTGAGGGGGGGTCTGGAGACTTTTGAAAATTGAGACGTCTCTTGTGAATGTCTATGCTGGTGTGTAGTTTTTGTAGGTGCTCCAGTCCCAGGTAGCCATTGTATGCACGGCAGGTGGAGTTGAACATGATGAATTTATGCTGGGTTAAGACTTGTTGATGGGTGTCGGCACACAAGGCCCAGGTTTCCACACGTATTGGCATCCTCGAGGTGGGCTGAAGTGGGGAGAAGTGGGCCAAAGGCCGATTTGTGGCAGGAGTAGAAATATGTATAGAGGCTTGACCTGGCTGCTCCCGTGTCCACCAGTAGCCTCGCTTTTACCCCATTCAGCCTCATCTTGTCGTAGACTGGGAGTCGATACTTTTGTGAGGTGGCCCCTGCCACTGTGGGGAGGTGCGGGGGCTGGCCTAAAAATCCAACGGGACATCATGTTCTTCTTCTGGTTCCCCGTCTGTGTCCCTGGGTTCGGTGCCGTTGGTGGGGAAAGTGTCATCTTCAGTGCCCTCTGGGCCTAATGAGGAGACTCTCCAGCACCCTTGAGTGGTTGTTTTGCGCCAGTCAACTTTGAGTTGTTCGTGGATGTCGTGTAGGGTACATCTGTTGCTGCACACAGAGAACTCCCATGGGGTGATGGAGATCATGTTGTTGTTTTCTCTTGGAGTGGGGCACCTTTTGGTGGGGTGTTCTCTGGGTACAGTAAGAGTTGTTGGGGGGCTTGGGTTAGCTAGGGGCTTCCTTGATTTGTGGTGTGGTGTGGGTCTCCTGGTCGGAAATTTGCTGACAGCATTGATCTGTTGGGGGGGGGTGACGGGCGGCTACGAGGCGTCTTACTAGCTGGATGTCCTTGTCAAGTTCTCCCGAGGGGTCATGAATGGTGAAGTGTTCCTTGATGATGCCTGGGAGGATCCTTAGTAAAGTGTTAAACACATGCTGGTCCCAGGTGGCTGTGTCGGTGTCCGGGTATGTAGCAGCGACGAGTCGTTGCTGCTGAAGGTGAGGGCGTCTAGCTGTGACAGAGCTATGACAGTTCCGAGAGATGGTGTGACTGCTTGTGTCACGAGCTGGGCGAAGTTGGCCCATGTCAGCTCTGGGGTGATCTTGGGGGCGACACTCACCACTGCTTTGCCCAACTGAGGCAGAGTTACTGATATTTTCTGCCTGTCATCCTCAAATCCTATATCTAGGAGTGGTTTGACCATAGATAGGTATGTGGTGATATCGTACTGTTCTGGGTCGAACTTGGGTACTTGGATGTGAGGTTTGGCCGCCATTTTTCTGTACTTTCCCTTTTGTTCCTTGTTGCTGCCAACCAGATCAAGTACCACCACAAGCCACCAGTGTTATGCTGCGTGTCAAGGTTCAACTCCTTGCACCTTGGTTACGAGCTATTATGCTAGGGTTCTTTTCAAGACGGGCTTGTGCATACAATTAAAGGAACAGGGCATAAAAACTAGGCTGAACCAACCTTACACGTACAGAGTATTGACTTAGTTACAACTCTGACAGATACAGGTACAATATTTCACAATGCACTATATAGGCACAAAACACAGGTCAGACTAGAGGACTAGAGACTGTGCGACTGGGCTGCCTGGGCTGCTTACAGGTGGCAGCCAGGTGTAGCAGGAGTCCTGGGGTAGTCTTCCTCCTGTAGAAGGCACGTGACTCTCACCAGGGGCCGGGTCATCTCGGCTGGTCTGCTGGGCGGTGTGGAGGGCGGCCCCTTACTGTCAGGGCCTCGTTGTAGGGTTTGGCCCTCCAGACTCGGGACGAATAGGGTGAGCAGGTGCTCTTGTCTGCGCCTAGTCCGGGCATTGGAGTTCTGGCCGGTGGTGCTGGGTAGGTTGCTCCCCTTGGTCCTGGGGATGCCCCTGGGCATCTGGGGGCTGCGGTCTACCTTAGGTGGAGCCACCATCAGGGGTGGCCTGTGGCAGCTCTTCTGTCTGGAGTCTGGCAGCCGGGGTCGTCATCGGGGCACCGGCTGTATGGCATGGATCCCCGGGCTGGCTACAGGACCACTCCAAATCTCCTCCAGTTGCAGCTCCTCCAGGGGTTCACCTGTGGGGAAAGAGAGTCCCACTTGGCTGTGGGAATAGTGGTGGGCCGAGCCAGGGACGTCCTCTTTAGATAACGCCCTAGGGGTAAAGGATAGCGAGCAGATGGTGGCCTGCTCTGCCCTCCCTGTGTGGACGGTGGCCAACACGGCGGTTCCTCTAGCCCCAGGGACTGCAGGAGGTGAACGGATGATGGCCTATTCACCCTGCCCGACACAGGTGGTCCTGCTCCCTGCGGAGGGGGCGGCTGGAGAACTCCGGAGGCATTGTGTGGGGCTGGAGAAGTCTCGTCGCGGGGTCCTGGGGACGTCTTGGCTGGTCCTGGGGCTGTGGTCTTGTTGCTGGGCCTCTGTCAGGTCTGGGCTGCGGCAGCTTGGTGTAGCAGAGTCCGACAGGGACAGGGACTAGGGTCGCCGGGGGTCAAGGGAGAGAGCTAGGACTCCCGATACCAAGGGCCCTTGCCAGGCCTCCTCCAGCTGTGGATGTCTCTGTGGTGAGAGAGTGTGAGGGGACTTTCTTGGGCCCCTTCTTTTAGTGAAGCGGCAAGGTGGCCGTCACCTTCCCTCCTTTTATGGAGTTAGAGCAAGGGCAGCTAGTGGCCGACTCCTCCCCATGTGCAGCTAGGTGGCCATCACCCGGTGTGTGTAAGTGTGGCGAGGTGACCGTCATTATCCCTCCTTTTGTGGAGTTAGAGCAAGGGCAGCTAGGGGCCATGTCCCCCCTGTGTGCGGCTAGGTGGCCGTTACCCAGTGTGAGTGAGTGCAGCAAGGTGGTCGTCACCCGGTATGAGTGAGTGCGGCAAGGTGGCCATCACTATAGCTCCTTTTATGGAGTTAGAGCAACGGTGGCTAGGGGCCGTGTCCTCCCCATGTGCGGCTAGGTGGCCATCACCCGGTGTGAGAGAGTGCGGCAAGGTGGCCGTATACCTCCTCTTACGGAGATAGAGTGAGGGCAGCAGTTGGCCATCACCCAGTGTGAGTACGTGCGGCAAGGTGGCCGTCACTGTACCTCCTTTTATGGAGTTATAGCGAGGGCAGCAGTTGGCCGTCTCCTCCCCGTGTGCAACTAGGTGGCCATCACCCGGTATGAGTACGTGCAACAAGGTGGCCGTCACTCTACCTCCTTTTATGGAGTTATAGCGAGGGTGGCAGTTGGCCGTCTCCTCCCAGTGTGCGGCTAGGTGGCCGTCACCCAGTATGAGTACGTGCGGCAAGGTGGCCGTCACTCTACCTCCTTTTATGGAGTTATAGCGAGGGCGGTGAGGTGGCCGTCTCCTCCCCGTATGCGGCAAGGTGGTCGTCACCCAGTATGGCTGAGGGAGGGAAGCAGCAAGTGGGCGACTAGTGGCCGACTCCGGAATGCTGTCTGGGGCTATAGGAGTAGCCCCACCCCGAACCTGGCGATGACTGGTGCGGCGGAGGTGTAATGCACTGTTACCGCTACCTGCATGACGGCTCACCTGAGCACGAGAGGGGCGCACGGGAGAGGTATAGGTGTGCCCGTATTGAGCGGAGCGCGCGCCGCTCACTTCCGCTCCCTGGGTATCTCCTCCTGGGGTCGGTGTCTGGCCCAGGTGAGGTTGAGGGGGAGCTTCGTTATTCTGTATTTCACCTATATCCTCCATTTCAAGAGCCATCAGTGTACAAGTGATAAGACACTAGGTGTCTAATGAGGATCATCTGGAACAACTGTTGTACCTCCACCTCCACCACCTTGTATTCAGCTACGAGGAACCAGTCAGTGTTCAAGGTGGTAGTAAGTGAAAGGTCATACCCTAACGCCTCACAGAGGAAGTGAAGCCTCACAGCCACTGGCTTGAGGGCCGCATACAACAGGTATTCCCACTGTAGGAGGATCTGACAAGTCGGGAGGCCTAGTGAGTACTTACGGTGCGTTATGATACCGTAAGAAAATAGCATGTGGTGTCTTCATATATGGAGAGGAGGCACATAAGCCTCTACTTCCAACCGCTCCAAATGAGTACATCGAAGGGCTCCAAGACATATAAGCAAGCACACGTTCTGAAGCACATCAAGTCTATGGAGGACAGTATCCGATGCCGACCCATACACTTGTGAGCCATAGTCAGGCTTAGAATGGATAAGGGACTTATATACCATCAATAAAGACGTTCTGGCTGCTCCCCACGATTTCCCGGAAAGAAACTTATGGACGTTAGATTTTTTACTACAAGAAGCAAGCAAATGATTAATATGTGTTCTCCAACTGAGCCTACTGTCAAAATGTAGACCCAGGAATCTTACTGAATTTCGAAAAGGTATCAGTTGATTATCTAAAGATAAATACAAAGGAGGTACGTTAAGTTTACGAGTAAAAACAACACCGACATACTTAGGGATGGAAAATTTAAATCCTCACTCCAAGGCCCAACGCTGAACAGATTCAAGTGCCAGTTGAATCTGCTGTGCAAAGGATTGTGCACTGCGGGAGGAGTGCCACATTGCACAATCATCAGCATAGAGTGAGTGAGTATCTAAGCATCCTGGGGACGGAAGTGGAGACAGAATGTCATTAATGGCAATGCTGAACAAAGTAGGGCTAAGCACACTTCCTTGTGGTACCCCGTTCTCCTGGACAAATATGTCCGAAGTTACGTTATAGGGTAACCTGACAGACAACATTGTTAGTAAGGTTGTCCTGAATGAAAATGGGGAAATTACCTCTTAAACCATAAGCGTAGAGTTTACGTAGTATTCCGTTTCACCAGGTCATATCATAAGCCTTATGAATATCTTAAAAAAAATTCCTATCAGGTCATATCATAAGCCTTATAAATATCCAAAAAAAATCCTATAATGAATTCGCGATTGGCAAAAGCCTCTGCTATGCAATGCTCCAGGTGCACTAAATGATCCAATACACCCTTCGGCTCTAAAACAAAAAGTAATCTTTTATTAACCATACGTTCAAAGACGTTACTAGACAGTCAGTCAGCGCAATAGGTCGAAACGAACTGGGACTCGTAAAGGCGACCGTCCCGGCGAGGTATTGGTATGTAGTGATGGGCGATACCAGCTATTTCGTATCGATACGATACCGATTATTTTTTTGACTAGTATCAGTGGTATCGATTACCGATACCGATACCTCGACCTTTGCTCCCCCCCCATATTTTTTTCAAATATCGGTATGCAACCTATTACTTCAAAGCATTTGCTCAGCTAGAAAGATTATATACGCACACTATTAATTTGTGCAGGTCATACTAAGCAGTATTTTCACGTAATGCAGTAAATTATACAAGCTGATCTACAGAGTACTCTATAATGGATAAAAAGGAAAGAAAGCAACATTTCCTTCTAGATGAAAAATACCTTTTTACATCCGATGATGCGACCGTAAACATTACCCAATTAACATGAGATTAAATATTCTGTCTGTAATTAGTACAAATGTGCTTAACCAAACTAAACACATACACAGGCAATAAAGTAATTAATAATTTATGACAAATATATGGTACCCTCAACCAACCTGGGTATTTCCCTTTGCTTTTGAAACTCTCAAAAATGGTTGTCTGCCTAGGCCTGGCTGATTGGCTGGAAGATGCGGTCGAGGTCGTAGCTTGCCTTCTTTTCTCTTCAGCTTCAGAGAATGCTTCTGGATGCTTCAGTCTTAAGTGCTTGAACATGTTGCTTGTGTTTTGACTGAGCTGTATTTTATCTGAGCATATCTGACATGCAGCAAGATTGACACTGTTTTCAACCTCATCAAAGAAAAGCCACACCACACTTCGTTTTCATGGGCCATTTCACTAATCAAAAGCCTAGGGGCGACAATGACACGGCCAGTGGCGTGATAAAAAAAAAAAAAAAGTGCTCGGCCGGACGGCCGTGTCGCCCGTTGATGACGTACGACAGGAGACAAAAACAGTGGGCTGCCAGACGCAAAAATATTATAACTGCCTTTCAATGGACTAAAATAATGATTATTTATATGTATTTTGAAATTACTCAATTTCCTTTTTTTTCCTTTTTTTGAAATAGCCAAATTTTAACACTTTTCTCAGTAATCGAAATATCGATACCAAGGCATTGGTATCGATACTTGAGCTTAAGTAGATGGTATCGAAAGTATCGTTATTTTGGTATCGATACGCCCACCTCTATTGGTATGACGTGCGCGTAGTGCCATGAGTCTGGGGACGTGCGAAACACCCAAATCTCATTGTACACCGCTAACCGCTTACTCAGGATGGCTTGAGTAAGATGCTGAATCATACCGTACGTAATGGTGGATGGACTGGGACCGGAGCCTTTACTGGATTTTAGGGCAAGGAGAAGTTCATCTAATGTAAATTCGAAGTTGTAGCTGGTATCTCCGTCTTCAGTGGGAAAGTCTAAAGTTCTGCAGCTCAGCCGTACGCTTATGGTGGAGAAAACGAGGGTCGTAGTTGGCTGAGCTGCTTACCTGGGCAAAATGGTCGGCAATAGTATTGGCAATGTCCACGGGATCGTCAATGACACTCCCTGCCACCTAAAGAGTGGTGATTGGTCACCGAGTACCTGTTGTTAAGTACATTTATGGTGGACCAGACCTGACTTAGCGGGGTGGTGCGATTCACTTTGGACAAAACTACACCATTTATTCCTTTTTCCGCTTTGTCCTCCTTGCCTCAGCCTTAGCCGCTTTGTAGGCAATAAAGTTTGATTCTGTTGGCTGTTTCTCAAAAATCCTGTATCTCCTACTGCGCTTAGTGAGTGCTTGTAGGCAATCTACGAAACTCTATGCTTGTTTGGAATTGTAGATGTCTTGGGAATAGTGTCATGTCGAAAAATTTAGACTCCCAGTTAATAACGAAAATTATAAGAGATCTCCGATTTTATACCTCCGATGTAATGATGAGAAATTAAGCCAGTTTAACAAATCCCATCGCTATGTCCCCAGTGTTATACCGTGAATTTAAGAAAAGAAAATTACAGATCCCGATCACTGTCACTAGTGTCCTCCAAAGTATTTTTTTAAGACACCGTAGGAATCATTGTTGAAACGAGTGCTGGGAAAAATCATTCCACTAAGAAAGAAAGGTGAAGACTTCTGGGGCCTTGTGAATAGGGTAGCGTAAGCTGTTTAGAGTGCGTGAGTAGTAAGATAGTAATACACCTTGCGGGCCACTCAGTCTCACGACAAAAACTCCCCAGGGGATAATAAGTCTCAAACACAACGTAAACTTATCCTAATATTTACTAAATCTAAACATACAAATATAAGAAACTCGACATTAGATCAAATTTACCATAGGTCACTTAACATACTATGAATTGCTAGAAACTGTAGGATCAATATATCCCTTCGCACTGATATTGTTACAGGGTAAACTAAATATACCAAAAAAAAAAAAAAAGATCAATGATAGCAAGAGTGTCTTCACCTCCGCTGAACAAATTCTCGGAATGATACTAACACACTTTTATGAACAGAGATCCTCACAGTTGGATAAAACTCAATTTTATATTCACATGCACATTTATATAATCTTCACCTCTTAACCTAATATTTACATAATAACACTAGTGCATCTAGCAATCTCACATATTAAACTAATGAATTCATAATGGTAATTAAAACATAGACCCAGTAATCCCATGGCCTCGAGAGGGGTCCTTGGGAAATGACCTTGGAAAAAATACAACCACAGAGTATGTAGTGCCGTAATTTTAAGGGTACTTTAAGTATACTTAAGTTAGTATAATAACAGTTAATATAAGTATAGTATAAGTTAGTATAAGTGTAATGTGATATAGCCTTGAACCCCTGATTATAATTCATCTGTAATATATGGGGAGTGATCATCAAATTCCATATTCAGGCTTGTTCCCTGTTAATATTTCTAGCCTAAGTAATACTCTAGTAACAGAGGAATTGTATAGAGCGATTATGGGAGTGAGAGTCGTAGTCAGTTCTCACAGTAGAGACGAAAGTTTTAGCACGAGATTAATAATCGCGAAAATTTATCATCATACTTTAAATTCGAAATTTGTAAGTCAGGTGAAATACAGGAGTTAGGGGTTGGAGCCGCCAACCACACAGCGAGCGAGACAGGACACCAGCTCCCCCAACCCCCCCCCAGATCACCGGGGGATTACCGCCAGAGCAGCGTGGCTGGGAGCAGGAACGGCCTACCTGTTCAACTTCCCGGCGCCCCTCTTGTGCCCAGGTGAGGGCCCGGAAAGGAAGCAGTCGCTGGCACCTTGTCTCCGGCCGGAGCACAGCTCTGCAGGTAAGGGGTGGAGTTTACAACTCCACACAGCGCCGCGGTACTGGCCATTGTCGTACGGGGTACGGGGCAGAATTGTCCATTGTCCGTTCCCCAGCTGTTTTCCCGCCAAAGGGCCGCGACACGGACGCGTGTCGGTCAGGCAGGACCGGCCAGCAGTCGTCCGTCTCCTGTAGGGCGTTCCCCCAGGAGCCCAAGAGCGGCACCGCGGTACCGGCCACGAGCCGTACTGGGCATGAGGCAGGATCGGCCATAGTCCGTCCCTCAGCTGCTAGTG
>JAGKTI010000616.1:11072-82024 GCA_018397915.1 Birgus latro | reverse complement strand
CCACAGGTGTAACGTAATATATATATATATGTAGTGCCGTCCAGTGCTATACGGGTTTTAGAAATTGTACCAAAATCATTCCTGTGTCCGAAGATATAAATGTGTTGTATGTAACACGAGTGTCGGGTTGATAGTACCATACTTGAACAAGAAGGTAAAGTGACAAATAGCAATTGTGTACAGTGTTCAATTGCCCCAGGCCAATCCTTTGTAATATCTGTGATGTACTATTGTTCTGTGTTTTATATCTAGAATACATGTGTGATATTTACTGCCTTGTTTTTTTGTCCAGTCCTACTCTTAGGAGTTACCTCCCGGTCTAGAATAGGGACCCGCTTTAGCCTACGTATTTGAGGGCGAGAAACTGTCCCACAAATACGTAGCACAACGTCAGGCTTGGTATTATCATCTTTTTGTACTACATAGTAATGAATTAAAGCTTAGTTATATTCTAACTGTCGATAATGGAAATTTGCAAATCTTATAGTTTGCGTTACGCTGGCGACTGGATACGTATCTTCACATGGTTATAATAAGTTTAAACACTAGTTGGTTTAGGCTTCGGTATAATTGTCAATCCCATACGCTTACAACAAAATTTTAAACATCGTCAGTCAACCCATCTATGTAAGTCGAGTGTGAACACCTTATTTCCTATGCCATGTTAGTAGGTGTGAACAGTAATGCTGCAGAGGAATTAGCCGAAGTTAGTTCCGATGTTAGGACAACCGCGAGGAAGAAAGCATATGCAGCCGAAGGATACGCAGGTGGGTGGGCAAGCTCCGTATTTCCCTCCCCTCTTCCCTTTGTGCCTATAATGTAAATCCTCTCTATAGTTTAATAGGTTGACTGATAATGTCTCCTCTAACTTCCTTTCGTAATTACTTCTATCTCTGTCGTCTTCGGATACGCATATTGCCGTTGTTCCATCGTAGCCACCTGCCCTGACGAAAGGAGTAGCCAAACGGTTCTTCTCGTTTGTGCCCGTTTACGCTAGAAATTCTCCCCCCCCCCTTTTCAGATTCATTAATCTCGATAGCAAATTATTGGTCCACTGTAATACTGTAATCTTATATATACATATTTGGGAATATTGTAAACGAGTAGTAAGCCTGTTTGATATTTTTTTTTTAGTCCAAGTTATTGAAAATTGCATTCCGGATTTAGAGTGTCGATTCGTTTACGTAGTTCCTCTTTTATCACTGTATGAGTTGACTGAGAACTTCGAAGTGAAAAGTGTGGGAAAGAACTCGGTCCCAAGGATATATTCTGTTATGTAATTTTTCCAAGGTCATTACCTAAGGAGCCTGAAATACAGGAGGTAGGGGTTGGAGCCGCCAACCACACGGCGACCGGGGCAGACAACACCAGCTCCCCCAACCCCCCGAGATCACCGGGGGATTACCACCAGTGCAGCGCGGCTGGGAGCAGGAACGGCCTACCTGTTTAACTTCCCGGCGCCCCTCTTGTGCCCAGGTGAGGGCCCGGAAAGGTAGCAGTTGCCGGCACCTTGTCTCCGGCCGGAGCACAGCTCTGCAGGTAAGGGGTGGAGTTTACAACTCCACACAGCGCCGCGGTACCGGCCATTGTTGTACCGGGTACGGGGCAGAACCGGCCATTGTCCGTTTCCCAGCTGTTTTCCCACCACAGGGCCGCGACACGGACGCGTGTCGGTCAGTCAGGACTGGCCAGTAGTCGTCCGTCTCCTGTCAGCGTTCCCCCCAGAGTGGCACCGTGGTGCCAGCCACGAGCCGTACTGGGCATGAGGCAGGATCGGCCATAGTCCATCCCTCAGCTGCTAGTGACCTTAGCTCATCGGCACAGGCCATAGCCGTCCCATAGCTCACCTCCTGTGCCCTCTCAGCGTTGGCCACAAGTCACATCGGGCCAGAGGTAAGGCAGGCCACAAGCCGCCAGGAAGCTATCCTCCCTGCCACTCAGGCATCGGCCACAAGTCACGTCAGGCCTAACACAGTGCAGGCCACAAGCCGTCAGGAAACCATCTCTCCCAGTGCCCTCTCGGCGTCGGCCACGAGTCACGCCAGGCCTAACACAGTGCAGACCACAAGCCGCCAGGAAACCAGGCCCAACTGAGTGCAGGCCACAAGTCACCAGGAAACCATCTCTCCCTGTGCCCTCTCAGTGTCAGACACGAGTCGTGCCAGGCCCAACACAGTGCAGGCCACAAGCCGCCAGGAAACCATCTCTCCCTGTGCCCTCTCGGCGTCGGCAACGAGTCACGCCAGGCCTAACACAGTGCAGGCCACAAGCCACCAGGAAACCAGGCCTAACACAGTGCAGGCCACAAGCCACCAGGAAACCAGGCCTAACACAGTGCAGGCCACAAGCCACCAGGAAGCTACCCTCCCGGTCACTCAGGCGTCGGCCACGAGTCACGCCAGGCTCAATACAGAGCAGGCCACAAGCCGCCAGGAAACTATCCTCCCCTGTACCCATCAGGCGTTGGCCATGAGTCACGTCGGGTCAGGAGCAAAGCCGGCCACAGTCCGCTTCTCCCCTACGGGAGCACCAGCAGTCGGAGAGGACCCAACACCCGAGGCGTGGCAAGGTCTTACCCAAGACGTTGGTTCCCTACGACTCCACCAGGGTGACCAGCTGCCGGACCAGAGCCCCCGCAGACCTCGCAGTCGACGACGGGCCCCGTCCACTACTCCCCCGGCCCGAGCTTCCCATGAGGCAACCCTGACGGCGACGCCGCCCTCGAGCACTTGCCGCAGCCCAGCCACCCCGGGTTCCAGTCCCCTGGGTCCCCTGTTGCCCCAGGAGTTGCCCTGAACACCAGGGTGCGACCTACTGGTAGGCGAGGTCTCCCAAAGGCGCTCCCAGACCCGGCTCCTGGCCCTCTTTGAGCCGAGCCCTTAGCCCCACGGCCACGTGTGGGGTCCTGCCCAGGAACGCGCCACTCTGCCCCTGTTTCCCTCCTAACGGAGGAATCAACCTGGGCCCACCAGTGTTAACCAAGTGAGTGGACTATCTATATATGTGTGTGTACCCTTAGACTCAGTTATAGTGTGCATCGTCAGATATCTCAAGAGTGATCCCCCTACAGTGTATCCTCAAAGTGAAGTAACCAGGAACCCCGAATAAGATTGGATGTGCCGATAGATAGAACGTGGCCTGACCTATATCTGAAAGGTAGAGTCCCGCCGCCCTGGACATTCTTTGTGATAATCAGGAAATACCCCTTTGTGTCGTTGTGCCTTGCGTTGGTGTTTACGCTCTCCCTCCCCTGTGTTCAGTTAAACTTCCATCCAGCCTTTGTCCCGACGTGCTTAACCCGGGCATACCAAAATACCACAGTTCTCCTTGCTAATGATCTTTACAGGCAACCCTACCTGAGATAGACTTCCGGCCACCAGGTACCTGAAATACAGGTGTAACGTAATTTATATATATATGTAGTGCCGTCCAGTGCTATACGGGTTTTAGAGATTGTAGTAAAATCATTCCTGAGTCCGGAAATATAAATATGTTGTATGTACCACGAGTGTCGGGTTGATAGTACCATACCTGAACAAGAAGGTATAGTGACAGACAGCAATTGTGTACAGTGTTCACTTATCCCCGGCCAACCCACTGTAATATCTGTGATGTACTATTGTTCTATGTTAAATATCTAGAATACATGTGTAATATTTACTGCCTTGTTTTTGTGTCCAGTCCTACTCTTAGGAGTTACCTCCCGGTCTAGAATAAGGACCCGCTTTAGCCTGCGTATTTGAGGGCGAGAAACCGTCCCACAAATACGTAGCACAACACTGGTGGCTAGTGGTGGTTCTTGACCCGGACGGTAAAAAAGGACTGGAAAAGTTTTTTGTGAAAATGACAGCCAAAACACATGTACCCCTACCAAAATTTGACCAAGAACAATGCGACATCACTACTTACTTGCAAATGGTCAAGCCATTGCTTGATATTGGTTTTGAAGAAGATAATCAGAAAATTGCTGTCACTCTACCTTACTTGGGAAAGGCGGTAGCTAGCATAGCACCAAAGATAGTCCCAGACCTCACATGGGCTAGATTTACAAAAATTGTTGTAGTCGCTATCACCCCATCATTAGGGAAAGTTGTCGCAGTTTCACAACTAGATGCCTTCAGATATGACGGGGATCTGGACAATACGTTGGTCCAAGCTAGGCGACTCATCATCGCCGCATACCCGGATGCCGAAGTGAATACCCGGGATGAGCATATCTTTAATACTCTCCTTAGAGTCCTTCCGGGCATGGTTGAGGAACATTTTACCATCCATGACCCGACAGGAAATTTGGACCGCAACGTCCAGCTCATACGCCGCCATCTCGCAGCCCACCCCGACACGGAACAAATCGGGGTTGTGAGCCAGTTCCTGACGAAACCCCCACCCACGCTGCCCCAACCCTCTCCAGCCCCACCGCGAGACACCTCCGCCTCGGCTCTCCCAAGGGCCCACCCCACCAGGAGGCGGTCGCCCCAGGACGACAGTGTGACAGTGTACACCTCATCACTATCAATCCGTGGGAGTTCACCGCCTGTAACAGCCACTGCCCACATCACAACATTCGTGAACAGCTCAAAATGGCACGCAGAAGAAAAAATCCACCGAGGCGCCGCCCAATGCTGGCAGTAGAGGAGGGCCCTGCGAACCCCCAACCCCCTCTTGTTGAGGAACCTGACACCAGCTGCGAAACAAAGGCCCAACTGGCACTGGATTTTTAGGATTGCCCCCGCACCTCCTCACGGTGGTGGAGGCCACCTCTGCCCAATACCGACCCCCAGTTTATGAGAAAATGAAATTACAGGGGGTCAAGGCAAGACTCCCCACTTTTACTCCCGCCACCAGGGAGTTTTTGGGCTCCTTCTCCCCACTTCAACCCGCCTTATAGATGCGGGGGAAGACTCCCTACCTATCCGTGGGGAAACACAAGCCCTACAAGCGACGACACATCAACAAGCCTCCACTCGTCATCCCTTCATTGTATTTGACTCGTCCTGCCGCGCGTATGACGGTTACTTGGGGCTAGACCTACTGCAAAAGCTCCACACGCACATCGACTGCCACGGGAGACGACTTCAGTTTCGGCAGCCCCCCCAAGAACCCAAAAGCATATGTACGTGCACAAGCCAGGACAGCGTCCCCCCACCTCCTCCTAAGCCGGCCCCCGGCCCCACATTTCCCGCAACCGTCGCATTCTCCCTCACCATTCCTCCCCACCACGAAGCATGGTTAAAAATCAACAAGCCCACAGGGACCCATTCCCTATTTTTCCCCAGTGTCCCCACCGGGCCCCTCGCAGCCTGCCTAATGTCGCCGAAATTCCTTCCGCCCCACCTGAACGCCATCAAAGTGGCAAACCTAGCGGCTACACCCCTCACTCTGCCGAAGGGACTTTTGGTCGGCGACCTAGAACCAGCAGAGCCGTGCGACACCACATCCCTAGAATCACCCCTCTCTCCCCTTCCTCCGTTGCCTGAACACTTATCAGCGCATCAGGCCGAGATGCTACACCACCTACTGCTCGAGCTCCAGGATCTTTTCTCAGCCAGGCCCGCCGACTTGGGGCATACGACGTATTTAGCCCATAAGATTCACACCACTGGGCCCCCCATTCGGCAACCCTCTCGCCAGAAGAACCCACACCAACGGGCTGAGGAGGACTGGCAAGTTCAAGAAATGCTGGACGCCGGCATCATAACGCCCTCTACCAGACCCTGGTCCTCCCCAGTTGTCTTGGTTCGGAAGAAAGACGGCACTCAACACTTCTGCATCGACTACCGCTGTTTAAACGACGTCACTACAAAAGATGCCACTCCTCTCCCCCGAATAGACGACTCCCTAGACTCCCTACACGGCTCCACCTGGTTTTCTATGTTGGACCTCCAGTCAGGATACTGGCAGGTCCCCGTCCACCCCCAGGATCAAGAGAAAACGGCTTTCTCCACGAGCAATGGGAAACTGTATCAATTTAATGTTCTCCCCTTTGGGCTCTGCAACGCCCCAGCCACCTTCTCCTGCCTCATGGAGTCCGTCCTCAGCGGTCTGACATGGGCAGTCTGCCTGGCGTACCTCGATGACGTGATCGTATTTAGCAAGACATGGGCTGATCACCTGCACTGCCTCCGGCAGGTATTTCAGCGGATACGCCAGGCTGGGTTAAAACTCAAGCCCACTACATGTGTTCTAGCCGCGCGCTCGGCCCCCTTCCTAGGACACATTGTCTCGGGGAAAGGCATCTCTCCAGATCCCGAAAAATTAAAAGCCATCGCCAATCAACCTCTTCCCCAAGACGTGCACCAAGTCCGTGCCTTCCTAGGCCTCGCGTCATACTACCAACGGTTCATGAAAGGGTTTGCCGACCTTGCGAAACCGCTCCACGACCTCACTAAAAAGGGTGAGCCCTTCGTCTGGAGCAACGACCGCATCGCCGCATTCCACTCCCTAAAGGAAAAGTTTGTTTCCTACCCAATCATTGCCTTCCCCAACTATGACCTCCCCTTCAGGTTGTACACCGACGTGTCCCTGGAAGCCATAGGCGCCTTCCTGGCCCAGGTCCAGGAAGGGCGCGAGCATATCATAGCTTGCGCCAGCCGCACCTTAAACCCTGCCAAATGTAATTATGCCGCTAACAAATGCGAATGTTTGGGAATCATCTGGGCCCTTGATTACTTCAGGGCCTACCTATCGGGCACCAGCATCACCGTCATCACGGACCACCAGTCCCTCCAGTGGCTACGGAAGTCAGCCACCCACAACGCCCAGCTCCTCCGCTGGCACGAATCACTGGAGGAGTTTGATTACGAGATCGCATACCGGCCTGGGAAATCACACACCAACGCCGACGCCCTCTCCCGCCTGCCAGTGCAATCGCTCCTCCCTCAGTCTGATTTGATCCAACACTGGCAAGATTGAGATCGGCCTCCCTGGATTCCCCAGCACCTTTTCAACAAACTCCACCTGCAAGGGGACCAACTCTTCACGCCTTCAGGTCACACTGTCCTTGACCCGGACTCCGCCATGAGCATCCTCACTCACCTCCACTCGGACAATGGGATCCACCTGGGTACAAAGAGGCTGACTCAGGTCTTCAATGACCTCTACTGGGCCCCCAACCCCACTACCCTAGCCCAGCGTGTCACCCAGGCGTGTCGAGCATGCTGCCTAGGGAAAGACATTACCCGTACGGCGGGTCCTACCGGCAAAATCACCGCCCACAAGCCCTGGCAGCTTTTATTCCTCGACGTTGTCGGACCCCTGCCACCCAGGTCCGGCTACCGTTACATCGTCACTTTCGTCGATGTGTACTCAAAGTTCCTTATCGCTTGCCCGGCCAAGGAACACACTGCTGTCGCCATAGCGACACCCTCATGCGCCACGTCTTCCCCTACTTTGGCGTCCCCCAGGCCATTCACTCCGATAATTCCCCTGAATTTACGGGGCAAATATGGAAAGAACTGTCCATCGTGTTCAGGTTCTCCATTTCACAGTCCTCCCCCTACTGGCCCCAAGGAAATGGGGTATGTGAGAGGGGCCATCGAACCCTCTTAAACCAGGTTAGGACCCGAATCCAGAGCACCCAGGATCAGGAGTAGCTTGCCCACGTCAAAATCATCCAGTGGGGGATGAACACCTGTCCCCGTGACGATGGCATCACCCAACATGAACGGGTACTCGGAGAGGCGCCCCTCTTCCTCCCTCTCTGACAACATCTCCAACCCCTCGCTCCTTCCTCCCTCGCGGATCCCTTATATCACCTGAAGCATCACCTACAACACCTGCGCAGACACCAGGATGCTCAGAAGGATTCCTCCCCTACTAACCCTTACAATCCAGGTGACGAGGTTTTCGTGGCCTGTTTGATCACCCTCAGTAAGGTTGTCCCTCGCTTTATGGGGCCATACGCGGTCATGAAAGTTCCCAACCCCTTCCAAGTCATCAACGACTACCACGGGACACCCCACACCTACAGGAATCGCCACGTCCGCCCCTCCCGGGACTCCACAGGGCCTTCCGCACTCACCCCAATCACGAGAGCCGGTCCAACACCACCCACTCCCCAGGAAGAGCCCTTTGTATATTATTCCTCTCCCTCCCCTTCCACCCCGGCTTCCACCGCCACACCACCACACGAGACCCCTAGTCCCCCGCGCACCACGCTAACCTCACCACCGCGCTCCCCCGCCGCCGCACCACCCACTCCACGTGCTCACCGCACACCTGCCGGAAATGCCACGCCGGCCTCCCCACGCTCCGCGCCCGGCTCAACCCCCACCCCGCCAACCTCACCAACCAACCATACCAAGCTACCCCGCACTCCGCCCACCCCCACCCTGCCTTCCCTTTCCTCATCGACGCCCACTCCTCAACTAACCACGACCACGACCCGTTCCGGGCGCGTTTCATGCCCACCAGCTCACTACACTTTAACCCCTACGCCCACCCATTCACCCAGTAGTGACCAACCACCCACCCCACCCCCCAATACCACCCCAATATCCCTCCCTACTCCACACCTCGTGTGGAAGAACCCGCCCCACTCCATTCCGAGGGGAACACCGCACCCACTACACCGGCATTATAAGCTGCACCAGGCTGCCTCTAGCCAGCATTCGCTACCAGGACACCACTGCCACCACCACCATGCGTGTCACCAGAGTCACCTGGATTCCCACCTTCGGGCAAAACCTACGTGTGAGGAGCACGCAACACCTACTGTACCTCCTCCAGCAGGCGAACCACCCTTCCACCCTACGGGTCGCCTACGCGCCCCAACTCAACACCAACGTGGCCTCCGACCATTGGACGTCCTTCCTCAGCCACCTCAACCCTATCCACCGGACGGCCAACGCTCACCTGTACCACCTCCAGTCACGGGGTTGTGACTTCATCACCGAGGAGGGTGGTGAAATACAGAAGTTAGGGGTTGGAGCCGCCAACCACACAGTGACTGGGGCAGATGACACCAGCTCCCCCAACCCCCCCAGATCACCAGGGGATTACCACCAGCCCAGCGTGGCTGGGAGCAGGAACGGCCTACCTGTTTAACTTCCCGGCACCCCTCTTGTGCCCAGGTGAGGGCCTGGAAAGGTAGCAGTCGCCGGCACCTTGTCTCCGGCCGAAGCACTGCTCTGCAGGTAAGGGATGGAGTTTACAACTCCACACAGTGCCGTGGTACCGGCCATTGTCGTACCGGGTACTGGGCAGAACAGGCCATTGTCATTCCCCAGCTGTTTCCCCACCACAGGGCCGTGACACGGACGCGTGTCGGTCAGGCAGGACTGGCCAGCAGTCGTCCGTCTCCTGTCGGCGTTCCCCCCAGAGCGGCACTGCGGTACTGGCCACGAGCCGTACTGGGCATGAGGCACGATCGGCCATAGTCCGTCCCTCAGCTGCTAGTGACCTTAGCTCATCGGCACAGGCCATAGCCTTCCCAGAGCTCACCTCCTGTGCCCTCTCAGCGTGGGCCACAAGTCACATCGGGCCAGAGGTAAGGCAGGCCACAAGCCGCCAGGAAGCTAACCTCCCAGCCACTCAGGCGTTGGCCACAAGTCACACCAGGCCTAACACAGTGCAGGCCACAAGCCGCCAGGAAACCAGGCCTAACACAGTGCAGGCCACAAGCCGCCAGGAAGCTACCCTCCCGGTCACTCAGGCGTCAGCCACGAGTCACACCAGGCCTAATACAGAGCAGGCCACAAGCCTCCAGGAAACTATCCTTCCCTGTACCCATCAGGCGTTGGCCATGAGTCACGTCGGGTCAGGAGCAAAGCCGGCCACAGTCCGCTTCTTCCCTACAGGAGCACCAGCAGTCGGAAAGGACCCTACACCCGAGGCATGGCAAGGTCTTACCCAAGACCTTGGTTCCCTACGACTCCACCAGGGTGACCAGCTGCCGGACCAGAGCCCCCGCAGACCTCACAGCCGACAACAGGCCCCGTCCACTACTCTCCCAGCCCGAGCTTCCCGTGAGGCGACCCTGACGGCGCCGCCGCCCTCGAGCAGTTGCCGCAGCCCAGCCGCCCCGGGTTTCAGTCCCCTGGGTCCCCTGTTGCCCCAGGAGTTGCCCCGCACACCAGGGCGCGACCTACCGGTAGGCGAGGTCTCCCAAAGGCGCTCCCAGACCCGACGTCAGACCCAGCTCCTGGCCCTCTTTGGGCCGAGCCCTTAGCCCCACGGCCACGCGTGGGGCCCTGCCCAGGAACGCGCCACTCTGCCCCTGTTTCCCTCCTGACGGAGGAATCAACCTGGGCCCACCAGTATTAACCAAGTGTGTGTACCCTTAGACTCAGTTATAGTGTGCATCAACAGATATCTCACGAGTGATCCCCCTACAGTGTATCCTCAAAGTGAAGTGACCTGGAACCCCGAATAAGATTGGACGTGCCGATAGATAGAACGTGGCCTGACCTATATCTGAAAGGTAGAGTCCCGTCGCCCTGGACATTCTTTGTGATAATCAGGAAATACCCCTTTGTGTCGTTGTGCCTTGCGTTGGTGTTTACGCTCTCCCTCCCCTGTGTTCAGTTAAACTTCCACCCAGCCTTTGTCCCGACGTGCTTAACCCGGGCATACCAAAATACCACAGTTCTCCTTGCTAGTGATCTTTACGGGCAACCCTACCTGAGATAGACTTCCGGCCACCAGGTACCCAAAATACAGGTGTAACATAATTTATATATATATGTAGTACCGTCCAGTGCTATACGGGTTTTAGAGATTGTAGTAAAATCATTCCTGTGTCTGGAAATATAAATATGTTGTATGTACCACGAGTGTCGGGTTGATAGTACCATACCTGAACAAGAAGGTATAGTGACAGACAGCAATTGTGTACAGTGTTCACTTATCCCCGGCCAACCCATTGTAATATCTGTGATGTACTATTGTTCGATGTTAAATATCTAGAATTCATGTTTAATATTTACTGCCTTGTTTTTGTGTCCAGTCCTACTTTTAGGAGTTACCTCCCGGTCTAGAATAGAGACCCGCTTTAGCCTGCGTATTTGAGGGCGAGAAACCGTCCAACAAATACGTAGCACAACAGAGCCCATACGAGGCCATTGGATTGCTGGTTCCATGTTAAGGTGTCATTGTGAATTTAATGATTTGGTATATGAAATTCTTAGATACACTGGAGATAGTGTTAATTTGGAAATAATAGGTTAAGAGGTGAAGTTTATATAGTCATATGTGCATGTGAATATAACATTGTCCTTAAATCCAACTGTGAGGAACTCTGATCATAATAGTGTGTTAGTAACATTCCGTGAATTTGTTCAGCGGTGAAAGTACTTTTGCATTCATTGATCTTCTTTTGGTATATCTGACCTGCCCTGAGATAATATCAGTGCGAGAGAGTAAAGATCTTATAGTTTCTAGTAATTCATATCTTGTAAGTAATCTATGGCTAATTTGATCAATATCTAGTGAAATACAGGAGTTAGGGGTTGGAGCCACAGACAACACAACGACCGGAGCAGACAACACCAGCACCCCAAACCCCCCCAGTACCACCGGGGGACCGCAGCTGACACAGAGTGGCTGGGAACAGGAATAGCGCACCTGTATCACTTCCCGGTACCCCTCTTGTGCCCAGGTGGTGACCTGGAAAGGTAGCAGTCGCCGACACCTAGTCTCCGGCCGGAATTCCACTTGCCAGGTAAGGGATGGAGTTTACTACTCCACGCAACGCCGCGGTATCAGCCACAGTCATACTAGGTACGGGACAGAACCGGCCACAGTCCGTTCCCCAGTTGCATCCTCGCTACAGGGCCGCGGCACGGACGCGTGTCGGCTGGGCAGGACAGGCCATAAGTCGTCCGACTCCTGTAGGCGTTCCCCCCAAAGTGGCGCTGCAATATTGGCCATAAGCCATACTGGGTATGAGGCAGGATCGGCCACAGTCCGTCCCTCTGCAACTAGTGCTCTCAGCTCACTGGTATGGGCCATTAGCCGTACCAGAGCTACCACCTCCTGTGCCCCTCCGACGTCGGCCCTAAGTCACGTCGGGCCAGAGGTAGGGCAGGCCATTAGCCGCACTGAAGCTGTTGTCCCCTGGTCCACCCAGACGTCGGCCATTAGTCATGTCAGGCCAGAGGCAGAGCAGGCCACTAGCTGCCTTGAAGTTGATGTCCCCTGTGTTACCACGACGCTGGCTATTAGTCACGTCGGGCCGGGTGTAAAGCAGGCCACAGTCCGCTTCTCTCCTACAGGAGGACCTGCAGCCAGAGAGGACCCTTCCCCCGAGCTGTGGCAAGGCCTCACACGAGGTCTTGATTCCCTGCAACTCCACCAGGATGAACAGAGGCCGAAGCAGAGTCCCTCCAGACCCCGCAGCAAACGACGGGCCCGGTCTACTACTCCCCCGGCCAGAGGTTCCCGTGAGACAACCCTGTCAGCGATGCCGCCCTCTAGCAGTTGCCGCAGTCCAGCCGCCCCAGGTTCCAGTGCCCTGGGTCCTCAGTTGCCCCGGGAGTTGCCCCGAACACCAGGGCGCGACTTACCTGTGGGCGAGGCCTCCCTGAGTCTCTCCCAGACCCGACGACAGGCCAGCCTTCTGGCTCTCTTCGGGCCAAGCCCCTAGCCCCACGACTACGTGTGGGGCCCTGTCTAGGGGCGCATCACTCTGCCCTTCCTCCGAATGGAGGAATCAAACTAGGGCCCACCAGTGGTAACAATGTGAGTGGACTTTACATATGTGTGTGCTCTTTCGACCCAGATATTCGTGTGCATTAACTTATACCTTATTAGTGATCCCCTACAGTGTATTCTCGAGTTAAGTGACCAGGAACCCAGAGTATAAGATTGGACGAGCCTGATAGCTAAACGTGGCCTGACCTATATCCCGAGTAGAGTCCTGTGTCTCGAAATGCCTTTGTGACCAGCAGAACATTAATATTGTGTCGGTTGTGCCATTCCCTTGTCATTGACACTCTCCCTCCCCAACCCACAGGCACGCGAGTGAAACACCTCAGTGACCAACAGAAGGAGTACATGTTATTTCCATCGTGCCTCCCCTTTGTGCATTAAATCTTCACCCACCCCCGTGTCCAGGCAAGTTAGTCAGGGTATGCCAGAATATCACAGTCCCCCCCCTGCCAGTGATCACTACGGGCAACTCTACCTGAGATAGACTTCCGGCTAACAGGTGTCTGTGACACAGGTGTTAACGTAACTTATATACAGTACCGTCCAGTGCTATACGGGTTTGGGAAATTATAGTAAATTCACTCCTGTGTCTTAAATTATAAGTGTATTGTATGTGCCATAAGTGTTGTGTAAATAGTACCATACTTGTACCAGTCGGTATAGTGACAGATTCCATTTGTGTTAAGAGTTAACCCATCCCCGACCAACCCAGTTGTAATATATTTGTTGATGTACTATTGTCCTTGGGAAAATATCTGGAATACATGTGTGTAATACTTACTGCCTTGTTTTTGTGTCCAGTCCTACTATTTAGAGTTACATCCCGGTCTAGAATAGGGACCCGCTGTAGCCTGCGTATTTGAGGGCGAGAAACCGACCCACAAATACGTAGCATAACATCTAGTTTCTTATATTTGTATGTTTAGACTTAGTAAATATTAGGCTGTTTTTATTGTGTTTGAAACTTATTATCCCCTGGGGAGTTTTATCATGGCCCGCAAGGTGTGTTGCTATCTTAAGACTCACACACTCTAAACAATTCACGCTACCCTAGTCACTTATTCGCAAGGCCCCAGTGCTCTTCATCTTACTTTAGTGAAGCAAATAATTCTTTCCCGGCATTCGCTGGGTGATGGCAGCCTACTCTTGTAACTCTGGTTCATCATGATGGTATCTCTTCTTATTTTCATTAATTAACTATATGATCCAAAAATTCTATCCCTAAACTGGTGGTAAAGCGGTGGAATCTTCTTATTTTATATACAGTCTAAAATTTCTATCCCTGCGCTGGTGACAGCGGTGGTGATCATCTCTTACTTTGTTATTAACTGGGAGCCTAAATTTTGTATCCTTACACTGGTGGTAAAGCGATGGAATCTTCGTATTTTATATACAGTCCAAAAATTCTATCTTTACAAATATACCCTTGGACCGGGTTCTTTTCCACAATTTTACTTCGAAGATCACACTCAACTCATACAGTGTTAATAGAGGAACTATGTAAACGAATCGACACTCAAAATCCGGAATGCAATTTTCAGTAACTTCCTAGGACTAAAATTCAATCTGGCTTACTATTTGTTTCCAATATTCACAAATATAAATATATATGAAGCTACAGTAATTCAGTAGACCAACTAATTCGCATTCAGGTTACGTGAATCAGAAAGAAGGGGAGGGGGAATTTCTAGTGTAAGCGGGCATTGACGAAGAGGACCGATTGGTTACACCATTCGTCTGGGCAGGAGAGAACGATGGAACTGCAACAATCTGCAATACAGGGCGTCGGGGAGAGAAATGACAATACGAAAGGAATTTGGGGTGAAAAAATTGACAGTCAACCTATTAATATATGGAAAGGATTACATTATAGGCACAAAGGGAAGAGGGGGGAAAAACAGAGCACGCAATCACCCACCTGGAATACAGGGCGTCGGGGAGAGAAGTGACGCTCCCCTCGGCCGCATGCATTCTTTCTCGCGGTTGTCCTAACATTGGAACTGACTTCGACTGATTTCCCTGCAGCATTACTGTTTACACCCACTAACAAGGAATATGAAAAGTGTTCACACTCGACGTACACGGATGGGCTGCTTACGATACTTAAAATTTTTTAGTAAGTGTATGGGATTGACAATTACCAGTGGTGGGCAGTGCAAACGAAAAAGGACCTTGCGCCAGCGCAATGCGCAATCCACAGTTCACTACCTTGTGCAAGCGCGAAGTGCGCAATCTGACTAATTTAGCTTGCGCAATGTCGCAAAGCGCAAGTGCAAACCATTTGCATATATTCGTGGGAATTATTGTAAAATATTGAGATATTTACCTAAATTAGGATACTAACTTCCTTTATTATTATTATTTTCCAGTATCTGTAACTTTCGCAAGTGCGCAATCTAATATTTAGCCTGAGCAATGTTTCAAAGTGCTAGCGCAAACCATTTGCATATATTTGTGAGAATTACTGTAAAATACTGAGATATTTAAATAAATTAGCATACTTTTATTTATTATTATTCTATCTATTGCCAGACGCCTTACTCCTGTAAGGGGTGGCCACTGGCCACAACAAATCGCGTCCATGTCACCCTGTCCCTCGCCATTTCACTACCCTACTCCCAGCTCACACCCCCCTCTCTCATAAACCTCTCCACTCCATCTCATCCTTGCCCTCCCCCTCCCTCTCACTCACATACACTCTCCTCGTTGCTCTCCATCCTCTCCATATGGCCAAAACACCTTAATGTGTTTCTCCTAACACTTCCTATCACATCCACATCCACACCACAACGATCCTTCACTTCATCTGTCAGTCTGTCTCGACATGCTCCTTTCAAACTCTCGGTCATTTGAATTTCACACTCTGCATCTGGCTGGCAAGACTGGGTAGTACAGCCGGTACTCCTGGTACTGGGGGCATCATTACTAACAGTTTGACAGATTACTTCACACAAAGTAAATAAGGCGGTAGGACCAGGGCAATACGTTGTTAATTTGTGGAAGTTCATATAGACGAGTGAGTGAAGCGCCAGCGGAGAGGGACAGGGAAACAAAGGCTGTGATGTTGCCAGTTTTACTTTTATCTGCATTTTCTCAAGACGTTTTATTTAATAATTTAATATAGATATACAACAGCATCTGCAATTCCTTGCAAAAAATCATTAAAACATTATTTAAATCAAATATCCGCAGCCTAATAAATTACTAGGCTTTGGATATTTAAATAATATGTTGCAATGATTTTTGTAAGGAATTGCATATGCTACCCTTAATACAGTAAATAATGTAGTTTTAATTTATTATTTTTTATTAATAATAATTAAAAAAACATAAAATACATTATCTCTGTTGTGGTGAACAATGCGCAAACGATATTCACCGAAGCACAAGGGTGCGCAATTGAGCTTTCCGCAAGTACTTGCGCACCTGCCCAGCACTGACAGTTACACCGAAGCCTAAACAAACGAGTGTTTGAACTATTTACATCCATGCATCGCGATACGTATCTAACTGCGAGTGTAATGCAAATTTTACGGGTTGCGAATCTCTATTATTAGCAATTAGGATCTAACTAAGCTTTAATTCACTACTATGTAGTACATGATATCACCAAGCCTGACTTACAAACTTAGAATTTAAAGTATGAAGACAAATTTTCGCGATTATTAATCTCGTGCTAAAACCTACGCCTCTATCCATACCGTGAGAATACAACGGCCTCATGCCTCTCACTCACATAATCGCTCTATATAGTTCCTCTATTAATAGAGTATCACTTTTGCTATAAATATTAACAGGGAACAAACCTGAATATTGAAATACAGGAGTTAGGGGTTGGAGCCACTACCCACCCGGCAAGCGGAGCAGACGACACCAGCTCCCCCCCCCCCCCAAGATCACCGGGAGATTACCGCCAGCGCAGCGCGGCTGGGAGCAGGAACGACCTACCTGTTCGACTTCCCGGCGCCCCTCTTGTGCTCAGGTGAGGGCCCGGAAAGGTAGCAGTCGCCGGCACCTTGTCTCCAGCCGGAGCACAGCTCTGCCGGTAAGGAGTGGAGTTTACAACTCCACACAGCGCCGCGGTACTGACAGTTGTCGTACCGGGTACGGGGCAGAATTGGCCATTGTCCGTTCCCCAGCTGTCTCCCCGCCACAGGGCCCCGACACGGACGCGTGTCGACCCGTCTCCTGTAGGCGTTCCCCCAAGAGCAGCACCGCAGTACCGACCACGAGCCGTACCGGGCATGAGGCAGGATTGGCCATAGTCCGTCCCTTAACCACACGGCAAGCGGAGCAGACGACACCAGCTCCCCCCCAAGATCACCGGGAGATTACCGCCAGCACAGCGCGGCTGGGAGCAGGAACGACCTACCTGTTCGACTTCCCGGCGCCCCTCTTGTGCTCAGGTGAGGGCCCAGAAAGGTAGCAGTCGCCGGCACCTTGTCTCCAGCCGGAGCACAGCTCTGCAGGTAAGGAGTGGAGTTTACAACTCCACACAGCGCCGTGGTACTGACAGTTGTCGTACCGGGTACGGGGCAGAATTGGCCATTGTCCGTTCCCCAGCTGTCTCCCCGCCACAGGGCCCCGACACGGACGCGTGTCGGCCCGTCTCCTGTAGGCGTTCCCCCAAGAGCGGCACCGCAGTACCAACCACGAGCCTTACCGGGCATGAGGCAGGATTGGCCATAGTCCGTCCCTCAGCTGCTAGTGACCAAAGCTCGCTGATACAGGCCATAGCCGTCCCAGAGCTCACCTCCTCGGCGTTAGCCACGAGCCACGCCCCGCCTAACACAGTGCAGGCCACGAGCCGCCAGGGAAATAGGCCCAACACAGTGCAGACCACAAGCCGCCAGGAAAATAGACCCGACACAGTGCAGGCCATAAGCCGCCAGGCAACCAGGTCTAACACAGAGCAGGCCACGAGCCGCCAGGGAAGTAGACCCGACACAGTGCAGGCCACAAGCCGCCAGGAAACCATCTCCCCCTGTGACCTCTCGACGCCAGCCACGAGCCACGGCAGACCAAACACCGTGCAGGCCACAAGCCGCCCGGAGATCAGGTCTAACACAGTGCAGGCCACAAGCCGCCAGGAAATTGTCTCTCCCTGTGCCCTCTCGGCATTGGCCATGAGTCACGCCAGGCCAAATACAGTGCAGGCCACAAGCTGCCAGGAAACCAGACCTAGTGCAGTGCGGGCCACAAGCCGCCAGGAAACCAGACCTAGTGCAGTGCAGGCCACAAGCCGCCAGGCAACTATCCCTATGGTCGCGCAGGCGTTGGCCACGAGTCACGCTTGGCCCAGTACAGAGCAGGCCACAAGCCGCCAAGAAACCAGCCCTAGTGCAGTGCAGGCCACAAGCCGCCAAGAAACCAGCCCTAGTGCAGTGCAGGCCACAAGCCGCCAGGCAGCTATCCCTACGGTCACGCAGGCATTGGCCACGAGTCACGCCTGGCCCAGTACAGAGCAGGCCACAAGCCGCCAGGAAACTGTCCTCCCCGTAACCCATCAGGCGTTGGCCACGAGTCACGTCGGGTCCGGAGCAGAGCTGGCCATAGTCCGCTCCTCTCCTACGGGAGCACCAGCAGTCGGAGAAGGCCCCACACCCGAGACGTGGCAGAGTCTCACCCAGGACCTTGGTTCTCTACAACTCTACCCGGGTGACCAGCTGCCGGACCAGAGCCCCCGCAGACCTCGCAGCCGCCGCCGGGCCCCATCCACCACTCCCCTGGGCCGAGCTTCCCATGAGGCATCCCTGACGGCGCCGCCGCCCTCGAGCCATTGCCACAGCCCAGCCGCCCCGGGTTCCAGTCCTCTGGGTCCCCTGACGCCCCAGGAGTTGCCCCGCACACCAGGGCGTGACCTACCGGTGGGCGAGGTCTCCCGACGATGCTCCCAGATCCGACGTCAGGCCTGCCTCCTAGCCCTCTTCAGGCCGAGCCCTTAGCCCCACAGCCACGTGTGGGACCCTGCCCAGGAGCATGCCACTCCACCCCTGTTTCCCTCCTGACGGAGGAATAGCCCTGGGCCCATCAGTGTCACCCAAGTGAGTGGACTATCTATATATATGTGTGTGTACCCTTAAGCTCAGTTCTAGTGTGCATCTACAGGTATCTTACGAGTGATTCCCTACGGTGTATCCTCAAGTGAAGTGACCAGGAACCCCGAATAAGATTGGACGTGCCGATAGATAGAACGAGGCCGGACCTATATCGAAAGGTAGAGTCCTGCTGCCCTAGACAGCCTCAGTGATAACCTAGACTTGCCCCTTTTGTGTCTGTGCCTTGCGCGGGTGTTTACGTTCCCCCTCCCTTGTGTTCAGTTAAACTTGCATCAGCCCCTTGTCTTAGCTGCGTGGCTGACCCGGGCATACCAAATACCACAGTCCCCCCTGTTAAATACCTTTACGGGCAACCCTACCTGTGATAGACTCCCGGCCGCCAGTTACCTGAAGTACAGGTGTAAAGTAAGATATACATGCATACAGTGCCATCCAGTGCTATACGGGTTTTAGAGATTGTGTCAAAACCATTCCTGTGTCCAAAGATATAAATGTGTTGTATGTAACACGAGTGTCGGGTGAACAGTACCATACTTGAGCAAGAAGGTAAAGTGACAGATAGCAATTGTGTACAGTGTTCACTTCCCCCCCCCGGCAAATCCTTTGTAATATCTGTGATGTATTATTGTTCTGTGTCTTATGTGTAGAATACATGTGTGATATCCACTGCTTTGTTTTCGTGTCCAGTCCTGCTCTTAGGAGTTACCTCCTGGTCTAGAATAGGGACCCGCTTTAGCCTTCGTATTTGAGGGCGAGAAACCGTCCCACAAATACGTAGCATAACAAATATGGAATTTGATGATCACTCCCTACATATTACAGATGAATCATAATCAGGGGTTCAAGGCTACACTTACATTATACTCATACTAACTTATACTACATTTATATTAACTTATATCATACTTATACTAAGTTATACTATATTTATACTAACTTAAGTTATACTTAAATTACCCTTAAAATTACGGCACTACAATAGCAGCGTCAGCTGCGTGTATAATAGAAGTCTCTAGGTGTGCAACTTTCTCATCAATGTTATCTCCCAATATATCTGGACTGACGACTCGGAGTACCCAATCTGCCTTCTTAAAGTTAAATTTAACGGTGGGGGATGCCGAGAATCGTCGTGTGCATAAGAAAGACAGATAGGAAATGATCGCTACCCATCAAGTAGTCATACGGGTCCCAAGAGATGTTAGTGTATATATTGGGAGATGACAAGGACAGATCTATACAAGACATGTTGCCAGTGCGGTCGTCTACATGAGTCGCTCTACCATTGTTTAGTAGACAGAGGTTTGACTGTAATATGAGGTCGGCTACTTGTTCCCCCCCTGCCATCACTCCTTAAGCTTCCCCACTGACACTGATGGGCGTTAAAATTGACTAAAATTAATTCATGACCCAGAAGTTGATGGGCAAGTGAAGTGAAAACATCACCATCAATGAGACCATGGGGAGGACAGTAGATCGAGCAAACAGAGAACTACGTGTTTTTTATTTTACTCTGCACGCGACAGCTTCCAGAGTAAAATTTAGAACCACTTCTGTTTGTGGGTGTGATTTGTGGGTGTATATGGCGACTCGTGACCATCACATCTTCTATACGAATGGTGGTGTTTGAACTGTGGAGGATCAGGGTGATCCACCAAGAATGTTTCCTGTAAACAGATATCGTCTGGCCTGTGTATAGATAGCAAAATTGCTATATTGTGGAATTTATTCCCAAGAGTCCTACAATTCCACTGTAACACAGTAAATGTGGCGGTTTAAGATTTATGAGAGGGGCCAGTGTGTTTAGCCTTTCTATGCCGCACACCGCCAGGCAAGTGGCTACTGGGGGACCTATCCCGGTGCTTACTAACTGAAACCTTGATACGATGATCATCAATAACTAGGTTCCCAGAGCTCTCCGAGAAAGAGCTAATCCTTCTCTCCCTCACTGGACCAGGAGCAGGAAGAACATGAGGACGTGACTATTTCGTAAGGGTGGTCATATTACTCTTACTAGAGGTGTCGGACTTCTGTTTAGGCTTGACTGACTGAGAGGCAGCAGCAGTCTGAGAGTAAGAAGTTGCAGTAGGGATGTCAGTTTGAGAGTTGGATTGGACATGAGGCTGAGGTGGAAAGGTAGAGTGAGTGGCAAGAGGAACCGATTCAGGATCAGTCTGTGTTTCAACAGAGGACATCACGGGACGGGACATCACCACCGAAGCATAAGACCTATTCGGCATGGGGGTAGCATGCAATTCCTTCACCTTTTTCCTAGCTTCATAGTAGAGATATACTCTGTCGCCTTCACTGCGCAGACCCCTTTCTCCTCCTTCCTCTTGGGACAGTTGGAACAGTCCCTAGAGGAAGTGGAGTGAGCACCTTTGCAATGACAGCAACAGACAGTCTCTGATGTGCAGTGTTCAGCATCATGAGCTTGTGTTGCACATTTGCCACACACTGGTTGCGAAACCCAACAAGTATTATCTGTATGTCCCTAGAGCTGACATTTCAAACATCTAAGAGGGTTAGGGATATACGGTCTTACGTTAAGAATTTCATAGCCGACTGTGATCCACGTGTAATGCCATTTTTTTTTACATAAGATAAGTAGTATAAGAGTAATTTAAGTTAGTATAAGTATAGGTTAAGTATATAATATATGTGATTTACATTAGGTTATGTAAGTGATAAGTGTATATTCTGGACCGTGTTGAAAAGTAAAGTGTGAAGTGGACTTTGTAAATCGTATTTTGGGCTTGATTTTACTAGTGAAAGCAACTGGACAGGACGGGCAGGCATCTGGCCTCAGTTGAACCGCATAGAGAGTTAATTTGGTGCTTATATTGGCGAGTAGTCATATTTATACCTAGAATTCAGAATTTTGGTACTTAGGCTAGTGTAGCCGTATTGTTCTACTGAATAACGTTGTTTAAGAACTTAAGTAAAGCCAGACTATTGATGAATGGCATAGATGACCGCGAAAATTAATTCATTTAGTATAGATATCAGTGATTGCATCATGTGTTGGCGCGGCGAACTAAACAGAGGGGAAATTGTATCAAACCGTGATTTCAGGCATCGTATGTTCAATTGTTAAACCTATTCTATTGCCACAAAATTTAACTCATCATAAGTCATATTTTTATAAGTAGAGTAATGCGTACGTGTTTATTGCAAATTCTGGTGCGATGTTATAACCTGGTGACAGTAACGTAACTGTTTGTAGTTAGAGCCAGACAGTGAGATCGGAGCGGATGTTCGCGGGCATGAGCTCTCGTGTGCCCAGGGAGCGACACTCTCGAGGAAGACTTCATTGGGTGTGGACGCTCGTGTTTCAGGTAAAGCTCCGTATTTACAGTATTTTTCTCTTATACGTCATCATAATCAGTTGTTGATATAACCATAATTAAAGTAAGATATCTGAGCATATTATCAAACCCCTGACTCTCGAGAAAGACTTCATTGTGAGTGGACACTCGTGTTTCAGAGCCGGCAAATGGCGTCGGGTCATGGAATCTGCGCAGGCCATTGTTTGAGAGTCACAAGTCCAGTGCCCGAAAGCCCTTTACACTAATTTACACATAGTCTATTTCCAATGCACAGTATAGTCAAAGTCGGTTGGTCCACTTAGTAAGCTAATTTCTTATAAAACAAATGTAATATGTTGGTTAAAGGTGTGTGAGAAGGCGGAAAAGTGTATTGTCCCGCCGTGTGCAGTGCTGTGAGCACTGAGTTCAATAGAGTAATAATTTTGGTTAAGTATATTTATCCTAGATATGTCATGTGGTGTAACCCTGTTGAAATAAGGTTGATTTCTGTAGAATTGAAGTAAACCGTTGTAACCCGTTGTAACTGGGGCTTGCCACGAGTCCTTGTGCGACCGTGCGTGGAGTAGTTTATGAGAGTTACCCCTGTTGAAAAGGTTTTCTATGGTGCAGTCGGGAGAAGCTTGTGTGGAATAGATCTTGCATTCTCTGTCAATTATTCTGCCGTAATGGAGACAAGTGATTAAGATCTAGTAATTAAATCTGGGTTGAAACTATATCATTGCTGTGTAATTAAGGACATTAATATAGATAAGTAGATAGTAGACAAGTGTGTTTGGTTATAATCCTATGGGGTAGTACAAGTAAAACGGGATGGCCCACAAAGCATGTTCATCTAAAGAACCACGCTCTCCTCTAAAATGATCACGTTACCATGTTATTGACATAGGCCTTGTCCCTCTTCCATCGAATGGGACTAAACCATAAATAACATTAATTCTTTTTTTTCCCGGCAACTGCTGGGTGGTGGCAGCGATACCAAATAATTTTAATTATTAATGAGGCCTTATTCGTAATTTACTGGCAGTAACAGTAAACCCTGTAATAATACTAAAATCAAGTATCAGTTCGTTGGAATTATTAATTTGTCTCTTTTTTTAAGGGAAGTCAAAATTCTGTATTACACACAAAGGGAGTGCAACCTTACCAAAAGTCAGTACAATTGTTGGAGTCTTCTTCCTTATGCCTTCCGTGAATCTTGTAATAAACCGTGCATCAATTACACCTTGCGGAGCAAGTTCACTTAAGATATTGCCCTCTTCCATGACCATGAGATCCCTGCAAGTGATTACACCATTGCAGGAATTCATGGAAACCGGGATCTTTGACTCGGCGTCATAACTATGAAACATGTGCAGCTTTAAGTCCTTAACCTGAGAGGAATTGAAAGTCTTCACAAGGAGGTCTCCATTTGCAAGTTTTTTCACCTGTTCCACTTCCCCTGCCCAGTCGTCAATGACCTTCTTGATAATAAAGGGACTGAGACTGCTCAAGGGAGTAGAACCAAGAACACAAAGGATTACGGACGATGCATTATTTTTTTTATATTTTTTTTATGCAAGGAAGAAGGAACCAAGGGCCATTGGCCCGCATACTGTTCCTTCCAAGAAAAAGTAAAAACAATACAAAAGAGAGCCAAATTCAAGATCCATTCATATCGAGATGCCTGGACACACGTCGTTTGAAAGATTGGAGATCATAGGAAGTAGGGAATACAGACAGAGGAAGACAGTTCCAGAGTTGACCAGTTGCATAAATGAAGGACTGGGAGTAACGGTTAACTCTTGCATTAGAGAGTTGGACAGAAAAGGGATGAGAGTTTGTTGCTAGACAGGTACTACGTGCCCGTCGTAGAGGTGGAGGGATGCAAGCAGACAGTTCAGAGGAACAGTGACCATTGAAGTAGCGATAGAAGAAAGATAAAGAAGCAACAGTGCGGCGAAGAAACAAAGGTTGAAGGGAATCAGTAGGAGGAGGAGAGTTAATGAGACAAAAAGCCTTTGACTCCACCCTATTGGATGAACGGCATGTGGGGAGCCTCCCGACACATGAGAGTTGTACTCCATACACGGGCGATTAAAACCCGTATATAAGGTCAACATCTGTGCAGGGGTGAAGAAAGCACGGAGTCGGCCCAGCACACCTAGTCTCTTGGAAGCAGATTTCACAAGAGATGTAATATGTTCTTTCCAAGACAAATCCCGAGAGAATGAAACCCCTAGCATGTTCAAGGATGATGCGGGACTGAGCTGAACATTATTAAACATTAGTGGGTAATCCTGAGGAAGATTTTGTTGGGTAGATAAGTGTAAGAACTGAGTTTTTGATGCATTAAAAATAACAAGATTATTTTTACCCCAATCAGAGATATGAGCCAAGTCAGACATTAGGTGTGCCATAGCCACATCCCTTGTTTGCTGAAGTAACTGCTGAGATGGACGTTGCGGAAATCGAATGGAAAGGTGAAGGGTGGAATCATCAGCATGAGTGGATAGGGTTAGATGTACAGCTTAGAAGGTCATTGATGAATAAAAGAAAGAGAGCTGGTGATAGGACAGAGCCCTGAGGAACACCACTGTTGATAGGTCTAGGAGAAGAACGATGGCCGTCTACAACAGCAGCTATAGAACGACCAGAAAGGAAGCTAGAGATGAAGGCACAGACAGAAGGATAGAAACCGTAAGAGGGCAGTTTGGAAATCAAAGATTTATGCCAGACTCGATCGAAAGCCTTTGAGATGTCAAGTGCAATGGCAAAGCTTTCGCCAAAGTCCCGAAAGGAGGATGACCAGGAGTCTGAAAGGTAGGTGAGAAGATCGCCAGTGAAGCATCCCTGACGGAACCCATACTGACGATCAGAAAGAAGGTTGTGACAGGAAAGATGCTTTAAATTTTTTCTGTTAAGAGCTGATTCGAAAACTTTTGATACACAGGATGTTAAAGCAATTGGACGATAGTTAGAGGGTTGGGAATGGTCACCCTTCTTTGGGACTGGCTGAATGAGAGCAAACTTCCAGCAAGAAGGAAAGGTACAAGTTGAGAGACAAAGGCGAAAGAGTTTACCTAGGCAGGGTGTAAGCACAGAAGCACAGTTTTTGAGGACAACAGGAGGGACTCCATCAGGCCCATATGCCTTGTTAATATTGAGGCCAGTGATGGCAGAAAATACATCAGCTGAAGAAATTTTAATGCCAGTCATGAGGAAGTCTGAGGGGGGAAGTGATGGAGGAACAGCATCGGAATCGTCTAAGGTAGAATTGGAGGAGAAAGTCTGAGCAAAGAGATCTGCTTTATCAGTAGAAGAAATAGCTACAGAGCCATCAGAGTAGAAAAGAGGAGGGAAGGATGATGAGGTAAAGTTGTTAGAAAGGTTTTTGGCAAGGTGCCAAAAGGAGTGAGAAGAATTCGAGTTGGAGAGTTGGGAACATTTAGCACGGATGAAATTATTTTTAGCAGAGCGAAGAACAGACTTAGCACGATTCCGGGCAGAAATATAAAAAAGATGTGATTCAGGGGTGGGTTGGCTCCGGTACCTTTTAAAGGCCCTCTCTTTGTTGCGGACAGCATTAGAACAAGTGTGATTAAACCAAGGCTTTTTTGCATTAGTCAGAGAATATGAAAAAGGAATGTATGCTTCCATGCCCGAGAGAATAACCTCTGTAATGCGCAAGGCATACTCGGATGGCTCCCGGCGATGGAAGCAATAATCATTCCAAGGAAAATCAAAGAAGTACTGCCTGGGGGCCTCCCAATCTGCAGCTCCAAAGTGCCACAGGCGGCATTTCTTTGGAGGGTCCACAGGCTGTACTGGAGCAATAGAATAGGTTAAGGTAATAAGGTTATGATCGGAGGAGCCCAACGGAGAGAAAAGATTAACAGTGTAAGCAGAAGGATTAGTTGTGAGGAAAAGGTCAAGTATGTTGGAACTCTCTCCACGGCGGTCAGGGATACGGGTAGGGTGCTGTACAAGCTGCTCTAGGTCATTAAGGATAGAAAAGATGTAGGCTTGTTCACCAGGTGGATCAGTGAAAGGAGAGGAGAGCCAAAGGTGGTGGTGAACATTGAAATCTCCTAGAATGGAGATTTCAGAGAAAGGAGAATTGGACAGAATGTGTTCCATCGTAGAAGTAAGATAGTCAAAGAATTTTGGATAGTCGGTAGAATTAGGAGATAAGTATACGGCACAGATATATTTAGTCAGGGAATGACAGGAGAGCCGAAGCCAGAGAGTAGAGAATTCAGAAGAATCAAGTTCAGGAACACGAGAGCAAGATAGATCGTTGCGTACATATACACAACAGCCACCTTTGGCTTTGAAATGAGAATAGAGAAAGTAGGAGGAAACAGAAAAGAGTTTGCTGTCAGTTGTCTCAGACAGCTGAGTCTCGGAAAGAAAGAGAAGGTGAGGTTTAGAGGAGAAGAGGTGGTGCTCAACAGAGCGAAAGTTAGAGGAAAGGCCGCGAATGTTACAAAAATGATGGAGTGAGTCAGACAGTGGTTCCAGGCAGCTCCGAGAGTCGTCACGGGGAGAGGGGCAGATGGTGGGGGCATTTATGGTCCCCCCCCTGGGGACTCCGAGGCACGATTTACAGTAGCCATTTTTTAGAAAAAATTTGAAAAGGAAGTGTAGTGTGTAGCGTGTATGTAGTTTGGTGTTGACAGTTAGAGAAACTTGTATTGGAGAGCATGCTGGTCTACTCTCTGTGTTACTGAGACACTGAAAAAGTTCAGCAAAGGGGGATGGTCAGGAACAAGTCCTGAGGGCTGATGAAACGGGAGCTCCAGCTCTCCCTGTCATCAGCTTTCCATCCACCTTGGGAGTACTGCCCTGCTCGACTGGTGCTACAGTCTCCTCCACATTTACAGATGTCCAGCGGGATTCGTGTTTGGAGTCATTCAGTCTGGGGGCGGTCAGTCCGTCTATCTGTCAGGGTGTCGTTAGGACCACCAGGGGGGAGGAGGCGGCAGGGGTGTCCGCCATAGTGACCAGTAACATGTCAATCTGCCCCAGTGCTGATTCGTCCCAAGTCGAGACGCCCCAACTTATGGGGCGTATCGTCCCGCGACTGAGTCGATGCACCCCGGAATGAGTCGTTGCACCCCAACTGTATAAAAATGCCCTTTCTTTTAACCCGCCGAGTCCCGACCGGTTTTTTACCCAGCCTACCCCCAGATCCCGACCGATTTTCGACTTTTTGTTTTTTGGCTGAAACCTTCGCTTTTGGTGAGAAACATCAAAAATTCATAGTGAAATCGCGATCCTGAGGTAAAAAAATGTTGATACAGGTGTCACTCAACCTTACGTTTTCCTTCTTTTTCAGGGTACCTGGCTAAGAAAACGAACTATGGAAGGGTTGACTAATTCAAGCCACTTTAAATTACGTATTTGTTTCATTTATTTTTTTGTACGAATTTATGTGTAGTAAAAGTCTACAATGGTTTTTACACAACAATATAGGCGTTTATAAGCATTGTTCACTTACCCAAAACCCCAGTATATGGCACCTTCCTTTATGACATTACCACCTCATCACTTCTGTTTGTTTCTACCTCTAGCTTCTTTGTTTCTTTGTCCTCCACCTCAGGAATCACTTTCACCGTGAATTTCGTCATTAGAGAGACCGTGGGGCAACATACCTTTACTGGCTAGGTTGCTGCTAACAGGTGAATTGCCCAGTGTGGGGGGGAGGGGGGGAAAGGGGGTTAGGAGGGGCCAGGCAGTATCCCCGCTTGACAGCAGGTAGAGGAAGGTCTCCCACATATGCCTACCAAAAATCACCTGCGAATGTTGAAAAATTTGCACACAATGGGCCTTGCAATTGCATGACGTACGATGTACATCGTTGGGTCTGTCCGCAGAAAAAAGTAGCGATGTACACCATATGTCGATGGGAATCGGTGGGTTAATCTCAAAGCAAAACGAACCATACCGACTCAGGTAGAGGACTCTCACTTTTAACCACTATAAATTTGCTACCGGATCATGAGCTAGCTGAACCTTTTGAGTCATGACCATGATCTAGAGGAACCTGTTGGATTATTGAATTCTTGGGGAATATTTTTAGGATACTTAAAGAGGAGGCTTGCCAGGACCAACCAACGAAGGGTGAAAAAAAAAAAAAAGCTAATTGTCGGTGAGGCAGCCCTGAAAGCTAGAGGGGAGAGCAAAGCAAAACATGTCTGAGCTCGCCGCGACCATACATAAAAGCGAAACGAAACTGACTGCCCTAGGCACTTCCACCTTCTTATTATAAGCTCCCTGTTTACTAGAATGATGCACCCGGAGACATCCAAAATATGCAGAGTTTCCTTACATTACATATCACTCTAAATTCTTTAACATACAAACCGAGATGAAATTACCAATTTTAACTAAATGGAACACCACAGGAGGGGTGCCACGACACCCACCCCAAGGAGGGACAATGGGGAGACAACACCGATCCCAGAAGGAGGCCACCGGGAGGCGCATAGAGGACCAGGGCTAGCCGGGCTTACTCTCCCACTACCTTGCAACCCTCACCCTCAGCCAAGCCAACTCCACCCTCGCAGCCCCGGCAGGTTACTCTTTAGCTGGACCAGCGTTCATCAGGTTTGGGGTGGAGCTTCTACTACAGCCCCAGACAGCACCCAGGTGATGGCCACTGCCCACACCAGGAAAGAGATGGCCACCGACCGCTCTGTAGCTTCAAACCCTCCTCTGCAGGACAAGATGACGGCCACCACCCGCTCTTTGTCTACAATCACTCCTGGGAGCAGGACCTTGGTGATGGCTACCATTGGCACCCGCAGGCAAGAGACGGCCACCACCCGCTCATTGCGTGCAGTCCCTTTGGGGAACAGGACCTCAGTGACAGCCACTGCCCACACTGGCAGGCAAGAGACAGCCACCGCCCGATATTCGCCTGCATTCCTTCTGGGGAACAGGACTTCGGTGACAGCCACTGCCTGCACTGGCATGATAGAGACGGCTACCACCCACTTTTTTTTTTCTTTTTTTTATGCAAGGAAGAAGGAACCAAAGGCCACAGACCTGCATACTGTTCCTTCCAAGAAAAAGCAAAAACAATACAAAAGAGAGCCAAATTCAAGATCCGTTCATTTCGAGATGCCTGGACATACCGCATTTGAAAGACTGGCGGTCATAGGAAGTAGGAAATACAGACAGAGGAAGACAGTTCCAGAGTTGACCAGTTGCATAAATGAAGGACTAGGAGTAACGGTTAACTCTTGCATTAGAGAGCTGGACAGAAAAGAGATGAGAGTTTGTTGCTAGACGGGTACTACGTGCCCGTCGTAGAGGTGGAGGGATGCAAGCAGACAGTTCAGAGGAACAGTGACCATTGAAGTAGCGATAGAAGAGAGATAAAGAAGCAACAGTGCGGCGAAGAGACAAAGGTTGAAGGGAATCAGTAAGAGGAGGAGAGTTAATGAGACGAAAAGCCTTTGACTCCACCCTATTGAGAAGAGCTGCATGTGGGGAGCCTCCCCACACATGAGAGTTGTACTCCATACACGGGCGAATAAAACCCGTGTACAAGGTCAACAGCTGTGCAGGGGAAAAGAAAGTTCGGAATCGGCTTAGCACACCTAATCTCTTGGAAGCAGATTTCACAAGAGATGTAATATGTACTTTCAAAGACAAATCCCGAGAGAATGAAACCCCAAGCATGTTCAAGGATGATGCAGGACAGAACTGGACATTATTAAACATTAGTGGGTAATCCTGAGGAAGATTTTGTTGGGTTGATAAGTGTAAGAACTGAGTTTTTGATGCATTAAAAATAACAAGATTATTTTTACCCCAATCAGAGATACGAGCCAAGTCAGACATTAGGTGTGCCGTAGCCTCATCCCTTTTTTGTTGAAGTAACTGCTGAGATGGACGTTGCGGAAACTGAATGGAAAGGCGAAGGGTGGAATCATCAGCATATGAATGGATAAGGTTAGATATACAGCTTAGAAGGTCATTGATGAATAAAAGGAAGAGAGTTGGTGATAGGACAGAGCCCTGCAGAACACCACTGTTGATAGGTCTAGGAGAAGAACGATGGTTGTCTACAACAGTGGCTATAGAACGACCAGAAAGGAAGCTAGAGATGAAGGCACAGATAGAAGGATAGAAACCGTAGGAGGGCAGTTTGGAAATTAAAGATTTAAGCCAGACTCGATTGAAAGCCTTTGAGATGTCAGGTGCAATGGCAAAGCTTTCGCAAAGTCCGAAATGAGGATGACCAGGAGTCTGAAATGTAGGTGAGAAGATCGCCAGTGGAGCGTCCCTGACGGAACCCATACTGACGATCAGAAAGAAGGTTGTGCTGTCCTAGGGACCTTGATGACAACCACCGTCAACGCCAGGGAGGGAACCATTGCGACACCCCCCAAGGAGGAGCCTCTGCTGGGACAGTGTTGACAGCCACTGCCCGCTCTGGCAGGAAGGAGATGACCACTGCCCGCTCTGCACCTCCTGTCCCAGGGGCTAGAGAAACCTCGGCAGTGGCCACCACCTGCACCAGGGAGGGAACGGCCACCGCCTGTCCCTCGTCCCCCACCCTTGTGACTTTCCCCATGGAGGACGTCCCTTGTTTGCCTCGCCCCTCCAGAGGCCAAGCGGGACACCCCTCTCTGTCACCCCACAGAGGCAGTTCCCAGTAGGAGTTGCACCTGGAGGAAGTCTGGCAAGGCCCCATCGTGAGCCTAGGGATTCATGCCTTGCAACCAGTGCCCCGATGACACCCCCTGATGTTGGACTTCCGGAGGCAGAGATGCCTCAGGCAGCACCTGACGGCGATCCGGCCCGAGAGAGACCGCAGCTCTCAGACTCCCAGGGGCATCCCCAGGACCCTGGGGCGTGACCTCCCCAGCCCCATTGGACAGCATCCCGTCTCCAAGGGTGGATGCATGCAAACGTGCCTACTCTCCCTATTCAGTCCCAGTCCCGATCCCCACCGAGCCCCCACTAGGGAAGGGCCCCTCTCCACGCCACCCACCAGCCCACCCCAGACGACTTGGCCCCTGGCAGTGGTCCCGTGCCCCCTAAGGGAAGGCACACCTGACGGGACCCCCTTCCCCACCTGGCCACAACACCTATAAGCAGCCGAGACTTCAGTAGCCCCAGCCAGAGTCCTCCTGTCCTGAGAGTGATTGAAATCTGTATAGTGTGTTGTGTTGTGTTAGTATTGAACTCATATTGTATTTAGTGTTGTATGAATATAAGATAATATACGTGTAAGGTTGGTTGACCAGAGTTTTTATGCCCTGTTCCTTTAGTTGTATGCACTAGACTTGGTCTAGAAAAGAACCCCACATTAGTTGCACGTGATCAAAGGGCAAGTAGTTGAACTTTGAACACGCTGCATAACACTGGTGGCTAGCGGTGGTTCCTGATCCGGTCAGCAGCAACGAAGAACTATGGCAGGGTTCTTCAGTTACTTTGTCTGAAGGTCCAGTTACACTCACTTCCTGTATAGTTGAGGTCCAGAAAAAAAAATACCGGTATACACAGGGTGTCTCAAGACATGGTGTAATAATTTTAGGAGGTGATTCTTGGCCTAACTTTAAGGAGGGGAAATTAGCATGGGACCAACTGATAAGGAGCTGTATTTACAGATAGCTTTGTGGTTGAGTTATGAGGGAAACCATTTTGTCTACAAGGTCAACAACAAATGTAACTCTGAAATGGTTGAGTCTTGGACCCATTTGGATACAGATTTTTAAAAATACAACACTGACCTTCATTAAGCATTGGGATACACTGTATAATATAAAACGGATGCAAATGATCTATTTGATTGCAGGAAAACGTATAATTGCTATTTTAAAGTATAATTACTTGGTATATTCGGAAATACACCACCACATCACTTTTGTACTGTCCACCCATAACCAGTCCAGAAGTTCAGTACCCTTCTGTCAACCCATCATTTGAACAAGATAGTGACAACAATCACTGGGTATTTGCTGCAGCTTCCTACATAGTATTCACGTGGAAAGAATTATCACAAAGATGACATGGTATTTAGTTTGATGAAACACGGAATGTGATCATCAGGAGCATTTGGAAAATTAATAGTCTCTATTGGACAGTAGTATCACTCATCTGTCCTTTAACCACGAAGTTTAATTTTATATGTCATGTATTTTATAAAGAAAACAGTACATACAGTAATACCCATGTCCTAAGATATTACTGCAGGTGTTTAACATACTACAAACGTAGCGCCATAATTTTAAGTATAGTATAAGTTAGTATAATCTAGATTGTAAATGTAATCTTAACCCTTTCGCGCACAGGACCGCAATTTGCGTTTCATGTGGTGTTGTGCCAAAGCACAGGACCTCAAATCACGTGAAAACGCAAAAAAATAAATACATAAATAAATAAATAACAAAAAAATAAGTTTTTGGTCGATTTGCGTCAAATTTTGTAGCGCTCTAGCAGCCACGTGTCTCCCGAGGTAAGACCTTGGCGATGCTGCAGTGGCTCATATGTGCCTGTACGTAGTAATAGAATCTCAGCGCTCCACTAGCAGCCAGACAGTAGGGTCGTGCTGTGTTGAGTTGTCCCTTTAAATCTGCCATTTTCCCCCTCCCACCTGAGGCTGAAGCCATTATTGAAATATTGTAATTGTACAGTGTTTTTGACTATACTGTGAAGTGATTGTGTCTGTTGAACATAGATATATTGTCTGTAAAGCACTGGAGCCCATTATCAGCCATTAGGCCTAGAGGCAGGAATCTGGTTTGTTATAGCGGGGTTTTGCTTCGTGAAGGAGGGTGAGTGTGAGCTCACACCCTCAGCCTGACAGGCCTGACAGGCACTGCCGTAACTTCATGCCGGGAGAGGAGGAGATCCGGCAGATGCTCCTTGTGCCTGAGAAGCCCGATGGGCGTTGTCGAGGCACCCTGATGGAGGGGAGAAAGGGGGTGATTCTGCAGGCACTCCCTGAGCCTGACAAGCCCGACAGACATTGCCGAGATGCCTCTTGCTCTGAGGGCAGCAGGAAGGAGAGATCCAGCGGATGCTCTCGGTGGGGCAGGGCCGGCAGGTGCTACTACACTCCTGCTGGGGGTCTAGTGCAGCCGCAGCATACCCTGTGGATGACACCGCAGTGGTATGTCCGGCGGACGCTACCACGGCTCTGCTTCTTATCCCAGGGCTGGCAGGAGGAATCTGGCAGACCCCCCTCACACAGGCTTGCCCGGCGGGTGCAACTGTTTCTGCTCCTGGGGGAGGCTAGCAGACGGGGAAGAACCGGCGGTCGCTCCCTCCCCAGCAATTCCAGCAGAAGTTGCAGGGCCGCTACGTGGGGATGCTGAAAAGCAACTCCCACCCCGAGTCTCATGAGGGCTGGTAAGGGCGGAGAGTAATGCTCCCAGACTGCTACCTCGGGTTTGGTCCAGTTGCGGGGAGGAGGGGCTATGGAAGAAGGTGAAGTAAGCCGCTATGGCCCAGGAGGCCAATTCACCTGTGAGGTGAACATTTCCTCCCTGTTTTGGTGGTTGGTGGTGTCACTGTCGGTGTGCATTTATTAAGTTTAGGTCTTTATGTAAATATAGTCTGTACAGTTCAGTTTTAGCCGTTTAGTCTTATATTTAAGTTTAGTCTTAGTTGATACTCATAATGTAAGTATGATTCTAATATTGATAGGACTAAGTCGAGAATTGATAATTATGTGATTAACTTTTATACGTATGGACCAGCCGTTTTCAACGAAGGCATATAACTGCGGAAGTACTAGTAGCAATTAACAATTGCGAACGTCTTCCTTCATACCCTGATCTAGAGATTTATATGACAATGTTACTAGTGCTCCCCTTTTGGACTATGTAGTGGTGAATTGGGAGTTATCTGAGTTATGATTGTTGATGAAAGTCGTTGGTGAAGCATGAAGTTTATGGCGTCGTGTTGTCAGTCATTTAGGCCCATAAACTGGCATGGGGATAAATTGTTCGGATTCTTATTTGTTTTGGCTTCGTTATGATTGTATGCCTATTACAAAAATTTTAAACATCGTAAGTAATTTTTCTACGTATGTCGAGTGCAAAAGTATTTTTCGTATTCTTTGGAAATCTAAGAAGCGTCATTAATATTGCAAGGTAATCAGTTAAAATTTTAGCTAATTCCCCATACTGTGATAGTCAAGTATATAAGGCATGCAGCAATGCCAAACCACCAGAGTGCTGCTCCTCTCCCTATCGTTCATAGATTAGTGCCGAACTCTCCTCCCGCCCCATTTCTTACTCATGTAATGTAAATCCTCATATACGTTAGTGAGTTAAATTGGTGATATTCCCTCATGTGTTGATTAACCCACCCAGTCCCGACCACTTTTTACCCAACCCACCATCGGAACCCGACCGATTTTCAACTTGTCTTTTTTGGCTCAAACATTCGCTTTTCGTGAGAAACATCGAAAATTCAGCGAGAAAGTGCTCACCTGAAGTGAAAAATATCCTAAACAGGTAAGGGATCCCTCAGCTGAATACTAGTTTCTTTGACACTGCGCTTCATAAAAGACGCTCCCTACGAGAGGGAAACTTTACCAAAATGACACAGCCTTGTAAATATTTACTTATTTGGTATGAATTTATATGTGGTACAAGAGTATATTGCTTTTCACACAATAATATAGGCAATATCCCTTACCAAACACATTGACACTGCACCTACCTTGGTGATGTTACCTCCTCATTACTTCTGTTCATTACTAACTCTGGTGCCATGTAATCTTTGTCCTTCACATCAGGAATCACTTTTGCCTTGAATTTCGCCATTGGAGAGACCATGGTGCTACATGTCTTTACTGGCCAGGTCACTACCAACAGGTGAGTTGCGAGAAAGTGGCGCACCCCTGAGGCAGTGTTGCCGCCTGGCTGGGGGTAGAGGAAGGTCACCCACATATGGCTACCAAAAATCACCAGCAAATCTTGAAAAATGTGCAAACGATGGGCCTTGCAGTTGACTGATGTATGATCCACATCGGGGTTAGGGTGTGATGTGCATTGTACGTTGGGGGGACGGGGTGGGTTAATGAGATTGCTGCTTGAAATGCGTGAGGCAGAGGGACAGGCTGCAGACGACACCGACACCCCCAGCCCCCAAAGGACCACCGGGGGTGCACAGCCTACACAGGGCAGCCCACCTGTATCACTCTCCGGTGCCCCTCTTGCTCCCAGCTGATGCTACGTCAAGGTAGCAGTAAGAGGCACCTAGTCCCCGGGAAAAATTCCAGTCGGCAGGTCAGGGGTGGAGTTGTCTTTATAACTACATGCAACGCTGCGGTACAGGCCACTAGCCATACCGGCAAAGCGGCAGAACAGGCCATCGTCTGTTCCCCAGTTGCTTACCTGCTGCAGGGCCACGACACAGGCCATAAGCCGTGTTGGGTAGAGGCAGAGCAGGCCATCATCCTCTCCTCTCCTGCAGTCTTCCCCAAGAGTAGCGTCGCGGTACAGGCCACTAGCCGTGTCGGGTCCAAGGCAGGACAGGCCATCATCCGTCCCTCAGCTACTTCCTCTTGCGGCACCGCGACACAGGCCATAAGCTGTGTTGGGTGCGAGGCAGGACAGCCCATCGTCCGTCCCTCAGCTGCCGTCTTCTGTAGGACCGTGACACAGGCCACTAGTCATGTCAGGCAAGAGGCAGAGCAAGCCATCATCTGCTCCTCCCCTACAGGAGACTCCCTTTCCCCTGGAGGAGACAGGGTAGAGCGAGCCTCGACTTGTATTTTCCCTGTCCGACAGGGCAGAGGAACCGCCATGCAGGCCATCAGTCGCACAGGGGAGGCAGAGGAGCCCATCATCCGCTCCTCACTCTCTGCTCCTAGGACAGCTCCCGACGGGGAAGTCCCTTGCCTGGCCCACTCTGTTTCCTGTGGCCGGGCGGGACGTACACCCTCTCCTTCAGGAGGTGAGTCTGGGGGAGACCCTTTCTCGGAGCCATGGCAAGGTCCTATCCAGGGCCTTGGCTCCCTCCAGCCCCGCCTACGTGGGCAACACCAGCTGAAGCAGAGGTCCCACCAGCTGAGCAGCCGGCGCCGAGTCCTGCCAGTGATGTCCCCAACCCGAGGTTGCCTTGAGGCGGCCCTGACGGCAACGCTGCCCTCCAGCAGTTGCCACAGTCCCATTCCTCCGGCGGCCCCAGGTTCCAGCCTCCCAGGTCCCCAGACTCCCCAGGGCCTACCTAGAACTCCAGGGCGTGACCTGCCTGACAGTGGTGCCAAGTCCTGCAATCCCCAGAGCTGGTGCCAGGCCCGCCTACTCTCCCTCTTTGGCCCTAGCCCCTAGCCCCACATCCCTGAGTGGGGCTTCCACAAGGGCAAGCCTCACCTCACTCCACCAGCTTGAGGTATCGGAAGTCAACCCACCCAGTATAGAGAAACGGGCTGAAATAGTGTGCGACTCCAGGACCAGTGTAACTCACCAGGCCATAACTGTGACACGTAGTGATGTAAATGTGACGTGCAGTGTAGCTCTCGACAGTGTATTGGCTCAGTCAAAGTTCCCAGAGTGCCTCAGTATGTAAGACTGGACGAGCCTTAGTGCTCCTCAGTGAAGGTGTATGATATACAGAGCACAGCGCGGCCCCCTTGATTATATATAGTAACATTCCCTCCCCTGGTGTTATAAAAGTGAAATATATGAGTTAGAGGTAAGGCTGCAGATGACACTGACACTGCTGCAGACGACACTGACACCCTCAGCCCCCAAAGGACTACTGGGGATCCGCTGCCTATGCCGAGCGGGTCAGAGCAGGAACAGCTCACCTGTATCCCTCCTTAGCGCCCCTCTTGTTCCCAGTCGACGTCACGACAAGGTAGCAGTCAACGGCGCCTAGTCTCCAGCCGAAATTCCACTCACCAGGTAAGGGGTGGAGTTGTCTTGACAACTCCATGGAACGCTGTGGTATCGGCCATTGTCCATACCTGGAAAGGGGCAGAACCGGCCCCAGTCCGTTCCCCAGTTGCCATCCCGCTGCAGGGCCGCGATACAGGCCGTAAGTCGTATCAGTCGGGTGGGACAGGCCTCAAGCCGTCCATGACCTGCAGTTGATCTCTCGAGTAGCACCACAGCACCAGCCACTAGTCGTGCTGGGTATGAGGCAGAACAGGCCAGCATCCATCCCTCTGCTACCTTTTCCTGAAGCCCTACGGTACCGGCCACTAGTCGTACCGTCGCTGCTGTCTCCTGTAGGACCGAGATGTCACGTTGGGCACGAGGCAGAGCAGGCCATTGTCCAACCCTCCCCTACAGGAGATTCTCCTTCCCCTCATGGAGACAGAGTAGAGCAAGCTGTGACTCGCATTTTCCCTGGGGTCCAATGGGACAGAGGAACCGCTGTGCAGGCCACTAGTCGCACGGGGGAGGCAGAGTTGGCCACAGTCCACTCCTCACCCTCTGCTTTCAGGATAGCTCCTGAGGGGGAAGCCCTTTGTGGCGACAGAGTAGAGCTAGCTGCGATTCACGTTTTCCCTGGGGTCTGACAGGACAGGAACTGCTGTGCAGGCCACTATAGTCGCACGGGGGAGGAGGCAGAGTTGGCCACAGCTTGCTCCTCACCCTCTGCTCCTAGGATAGCTCCCGACGGGGAAGTCCTTTGCCTGGCCCACCCTGTTTCCTGTGGCCGGGCGGGACGCACTCCCTCCCCTGCAGGAGGCAAGACTGGGGCAGACCCTTTCCCAGAACCGTGGCAAGGCATTACCCAAGGCCTTGGTTCCCTTCAACCCCACCTATGCGGGCAGCAGCAGCAGCAGCAGCCGAAGCAGAGTTCCTGTAGGCAGAGCGGCCAGCGCCAGGTCCTGTCGATGACTCCCCCAGCCCAAGGTTTCTGTGAGGCGGCCCTGACGGTGACGCCGCCCTCCAGCGTTGCCGCACTCCAGCTGTCGTGGCCGTTTTTCAACACGCATATAATTTTATGAAATTTTAAGGGGGCCTCATTAATTTACTGAGAATTAGAAAGAATTACCAACATGAAGAAGTAAGTAAAACAATAGTAGGCTGCCACCACCCAGCGTATGCCAGGAAAGAAATATTAGTCCCGTTACGGTAAGAGATCGGACGTTGAGGCCTTGAGACTGTAATTAGGGTAGCGAGAGTAGATTAGAGTGCGTGAATCTTATAGATAGTAACACACCTTGCGGGCCACTCAATCTCACAATCAAACTTCCCAGAGGAATTTAGAACAAACACATAAGTAAAATGATTACTCTATGATTTACTGACTCTGACATACAGTGTATAAAACTAACTTACGTACAAAAAAAAATAAAGACTATGATTTCTCTAGAAAAACTGGAATAATAGTACTCTCTTCTCCATAGAAATTAATACTGGGTAGACTAACATAATGTTAGTTAGTTAGAAGATTTCCTTCACCTATAGTGAAGGCCGGGCCATTTATTAGCCCAGTCGGTGGGGATGAGCTGACTGTAATCTGGGGAAGACAAGGTGTAGCAGTGGGGAGGTCGGACACCCCACCTCTACGCTAGGTCTTCCTGCTGGTGTTTTTTTTTTAACAATAATTATCTGGGGGGAGCGGCATGTCGCACTACGTCGAGGAGGGTGGTTGGTGGTGTAACGGCAATGAGGCTGGCGGCAGCTTTGCGGAGTGCCTGTAATAAAACATCGTTAGTTTGCGATCGTGGAACGTCAGGGTTAGGGTAGGGGGGGTTAGGTCTGAGACGTGATGTGGAGAGACACCTGAGCAGGTAATGTAGGAGGGGGTAGTGGGTAGTGGCATCGCACTGATCGCATTCAGTGATTAGGTGGTTGTCAGTGGAGTGGAGGTCAGTGCGACACATGTATCCCAGTCGGAGGCGGCGAATGCGAACTAGTGACTGGTTGTCTTTACATAGTGTCGGTGGGAGTTGGGCATATTGTGTTGCCTGGGCATACCAAGCAGCAGAGGGGGAGCCTTGTTGTGCCTGTTGTTTGTGGTCTTCTCGATAGCGGGCTGCTGTTCGTTGTTTAATCATTCGTTTGAGTTGAGAGAGGTTTGGGGCGATTTCTGTGTCGGGGAGTGGGCGTTTTGTTGCTTGTTTCGCCGCGTTGTCGGCCCTTTCAACCTAGGGCCCACCAGTGGTAGTGAAGCGAGTGGACTTTACCCATGTGTGTGCTTTCTAGACCCAGTTATATGTGTGTGCATTAGCTTATACTGTGCGAGTGATTCCCTATAGTGTATTCTCGTGATAAGTGACCAGGAGCCCAGAGTATAAGATTGGACAAGCCTAATAGCTAACCTCGGCCTAACTTATATCCTGAGTGGAGTCCCGCGCATCGCCCCAGTGAACGAAACGCCACAGTGACCAACAGAATAATATTATTGTGCGATTGTGCCATTTCCTTGTTTATCAAAACTCTCACTCCTCAGCGCACAGGCACGTGAGTGAAACACCTCAGTGGCTAGCAGAAGGAATAGATATTATTCCCATCGTGCCTTCCCCTTGTGCATTAAACCTCCACCCCCCCAGTGTCTGGGCACATTAATTGGGGTGTGTCTGGGCATCTCCAAATGTCCCGCCAGAATACCACAGTCCGCCCCCTCTTTCAGTGATCACAGCGCGGCTGACTCTACCTGAGATAGACTTCCGGCCAGCAAGTGTCTATGACACAGGTGTTAACGTAATTCATATACCAGTGCCGTCCAGTGCTATATGAGATTGGGAAATTGCAGTAAATTCATTCCTGTGTCCTGAATCATAAGTGTGTTCTATGTGCCATAAGTGCTGGGTAAATAATACCATACTTCTACCAGCCGGTATAGTGACAGACTTCCAGTCAAGTAAAACTTTGTGTTAAGTTGTTAATCCATCCCGGCCAACCCAGCTTGTAATGTATTTGTTGATGTACTACTGTCTCTGGGAAGATATATGTAATACATGTGTGTAACAGTCACTGCCTTGTTTTTGTGTCCAGTCCTATTCCTTAGAATTACCGACCCGGTCTAGAATAGGGACCCGCTGTAGCCTGCGTATTTGAGGGCGAGAAACCGACCCGCAAATACGTAGCATAACACTGGTGGCTAGCAGTGGTTCTTGACCAGGACGGTGAAAGAGGACTGGATTTTTTTTTTTTTTTTGAAAATGGCAGTCAAAACACATATACCCCTACCAAAATTCGACCCAGAACAATGCGACATCACTACATACTTAAATATGGTCAAGCCATTACTTGATATTGGGTCTGAGAATGATAATCAGAAAATAGCTGTCACTCTACCTTACCTGGAAAGGTGGTATCTAGTATAGCACCAAAAATAGTCCCAGATCTCATGTGGGCCAGATTTGCAAAAATAGTAACACAAGCTATTACCCCTTCATTAGGGAAAGTTGTCGCAATGTCACAACTCGATGCCCTAAAATATGATGGTGATTTGGACAACACGTTGGTCCAAGCTAGGCGACTCGTCACCGCCGCATACCCTGATGCTGAAATGAATACCTAGGATGAGCATATATTCAACACTCTTCTCAGAGTCTTTCCAGGCATAGTGAAAGGACATTTCACTATCCATGACCCGGCAGGAAATTTGGACCGTGATGTTCAGCTCATTTGCCGCCTTCTTGCAGGATGCCCTGAAACACGCAACACATCAGGGTCTTGAGTCGGTTTTCCACAAAACCATCCCCCATGCCGCCCCAACCCCATCCAGCCGCAACGTGAAGCGCCTCCGCCCCGGCTCTCCCAAGAGCCCACCCCCAGGAAACGGCCGCCACAGAAGGATAACGCAAATCTCATCACTATCAATCCGTGGGAATTCACAGCCTGTAACAGCTGCTCCCCACTTCATGACATATGTGAACAACTGAAGGCGGCATTCAGAACAAGAGCCGACCCGCCAAAGTGCCGCCCAATGTTGGCAGTAGATGAGGGCCCTGCGAACCCCCCTCGTTGAGGAACCTGATGCCGGCTGCGAGCCAGGGAAGGCTGATACCAACACAGCCTCGAGCTGACGTTGGATTTTTTAGGACCACCCCCACACCTCCCCATGGTGGCAGGGACCACCTCTAAAAAGTACTGACCCCAGGTCTATAACAAAATGAAACTACAGCCTGCCTCATAGATGCGGGGGAAGGCCCCTTGCCTATTCGTGGGGAAACTCGGGCCCTACAAACCAAGACTCACCAACCAGCCTCCACATACCACCCCTTCATCGTTTTTTACTTTTCCTGCCATACCTATGATGGCTATTTGGGACTGGACCTGCTCCAAAAACTCCACACTCACATAGACTGCCACGGGAGGCGATTTCATTTCCAACAGCCTCCCCAACAGCCCCCAGCCATCTGCACATGTGCACGACAAAACGACACTCCCCCCCCCTTTTATTGACTCCCCTTCCCCTCCCCCTTCTCCTGCCCCAGCTCCCCCTGGCCCCACTTTCCCCACAACTGTCGCGTCCACCCTCACCATTCCCCCCCACCATGAAGCTTGGCTACGGATCAATAAGCCCACAGGGACCCATTCCCTATTTTCCCCAAGTGTCTCCACTGGGTCCCTCGCCGCCTGCCTGATGTCGCCGACCTTCCTTCCGCCCCACCTCAACGCCATCAAAGTGGCGAACCTAGCGGCTACACCCCTCACTCTGCCAAGAGGACTCCTGATCGGCAACCTAGAGGCAGCAGAGCCTTGCGACACCCCACCCCTAAATTCAAACCTCTCTCCCCTCCCTCCTTTGCCCGACCACTTGTCCCCCCATCAAGCCGAGACGCTGCACCATCTACTACTTGAATATCAAGACCTTTTTATGACCGGGCCCGCCGACTTGGGACATACAACATACTTGGCCCATGAAATTCATACCACCGGGCCCTCAATTCAGCAACCCTCCTGCCGGAAGAACCCACGCCAACGGGCTGAAGAGGACAGGCAAGTCCACGAAATGCTGGACGCCGGCATCATCATGCCCTTTACCAGCCCCTGGTCCTCCCCCGTTGTCCTGGTTCAGAAAAAAAACGGCACTCAGCGATTCTGCATCGATTACCGCCGCCTGAACAATGTAACCACCAAAGATGCCACTCCTCTCCCCCACATAGACGACTCCCTAGAGTCCCCACACGGCTCCACCTGGTTCTCCACGCTGGACCTCCAGTCAGGATACTGGCAGGTCCCCATCCACCCCCGAGATCAAGGGAAAACGGCCTTTTCCATGAGTAATGGGAAACTTTACCAGTTTAATGTTCTTCCCTTCGGGCTATGCAATGCCCCGGCCACCTTCTCCCGCCTCATGGATCCGTCCTCAGTGGTCTAACCTCGGAAGTCTGCCTGGCATACCTTGATGACGTTATTGTTTTCAGCAAAACATGGGCCAATCACCTACACCGCCTCTGACAGGCGTTCCAACGAATACGCCAGGCTGGGTTGAAACTCAAACCCACTAAGTGTGTCCTAGCTGCCCGCTCTGTCGTTTTCCTAGGACACATTGTCTTGGGGAAAGGCATTTCCCCGGACCCCGACGAGCTGAAAGCCATCGCCGACCAGCCCCTTCCACAGGACGTCCACCAAGTCCGAGCCTTCTTGGGGCTCACGTCGTATTACCGGCGGTTCATCAAAGGGTTCGCCGACCTTGTGAAACTGCTCCACGACCTCACTAAGAAAGGCGAACCATTTGTCTGGAGCGATGACCGAATAGCAGCGTTTGACACCTTAAAAGAGAAACTTGTTTCTGCCCCCATCGTCGCTTTCCCGAACTATGACTTTCCCTTCAGGTTATACACGAACGTCTCGCTGGTAGCCATAGGCACTGCAGGTCCAGGAAGGGCGCGAGCACATCATCGCTTGCACCAGCCACACCCTAAACCCGGCCGAGCGAAATTATGCCGCTACCAGTGGTGAATGTTTGGGTATCATCTGGGCCCTCGACTACTTCAGGCCCCTACCTGTCTGGCACCAGAGTCACCATCATCACAGACCACCAATCCCTTCAGTGGCTCCGGGAATCGGCCACTCAGAATGCCCAGCTCCTCCGTTGGCGCGAAGCGCTCGAGGAGTTTGACTATGAGATTGCTTACCGGCCCGGGAAATTGCATACCAACGCCGACGCCCTCTCCCGTTTACCAGTACGATCGCTCCTCCCTCAATCCAAGCTGATCCAGCACTGGCAGAATCAAGACCGGCCCCCCTGGATTCCCCAGCATCTATTTTCAAAACTCCACCTGCAAGGGGACCAACTCTTCACGCCATCGGGCCACATTGTCCTTGATTCGGACTCCGTCGTAGGTGTCCTCACCCACCTCCACTCGGACAATGGGATCAACCTCGGTACGAAAAGATTAACACAGGTCTTCAACGACCTCTATTGGCCCCCCAACCCCACTACTCTCGGCCAGCGTGTCACTCAGGCGTGTCGAGCATGCTGCCTAGGAAAGGACATCACCCGTTCGGCGGGTCCTGCCGGCAAGATCTCCACCCACAAACCCTGGCAGCTTTTGTCTGTCGATGTTGTCAGACCCCTGCCACCTGGATCCGGCTACAAATACATCATTACATTAGTCGACGTTTACTCCAAGTTCCTGATCGCTTGTCCAGCTAAGGAGCACACCGCCGTTGCCATAGCCGATGCCCTCATGCGCCACGTCTTCCCCTACTTTGGTGTTCCCCAGGCCATTCACTCTGATAACGCCCCGAGTTCACGGGGCAAATTGGGAAAGAGCTATTCACCCTATTCAGATTCTTCATTTCCCACTCTTCCCTCTACTGGCCCCAAGGAAATGGGGTATGCAAAAGGAGCCATCGGACCCTACTAAACCAAATCAGGACCTGCATTCAAGATACCCAAAACCAAGAGTGGCCTGCATACGTCAAAATCGTCCAATGGGGAATGAACACCTGCCCCCGTGACGACAGCATCACCCTCCACGAGCGAGTTTTTGGAGAGGCGCCCTTCCTCCTCCCTCTCCGACAGCACCTTCAACCCCCCGCTCACTCCCCACCCACAGACCCCGTATATCACCTGAAGTGCCGGTTGCAACACCTGCACGCGCACCAAGATGCCCAAGCCGATTCGTCCCCTGCTAACCCTTACAGACCAGGCGATGAGGTTTTCGCTGTGCACCTCCCCACCTCCAATAAAATTGCCCTTCGTTTCATGGAACCTTATACCATCACTAGAGTCCCCAACCCCTTCCAAGTCATCGTTGACTGCAACGGAGCCTCCCGCGCTTACAGGAATCGGCACATCAGCCCCGCCCGGGACTCCCCAACCCCCTCTGCTCCCTTCCTGACCACCCGAGCAAGCTCAACACCTCCATCTCCCCACGAGGAGCCTTTTCTCTATTATTCATCCCCATCCCCTTCCCCATCGGTTTCCATCGCCCCCTCACCGCCCGAAACTCCTGCACCACACCCACGCACTACACTCACCCCACCACCACGTTCCCCCGCAGCCACCACGCCGCCCACACCACGTGCTCAGCACACACCCATAGGAAATTCCACACCGACCACCCCGCGCTCCGCGCCAGCCTAACCTCCGCTCCACCAACCATAACAACCAACCACACCACACCACCTCACTCTTCGCCCGCCCCCGCCCCACCATCCCATTCCCCATTGCTGCCCACTCCACGAATAACCACCACCACTACCCATTCCAGTCGTATCTCACGCCCACCAGCCCACTACGCCTCAACCCCTATGCCCACCCCTTCGCCCACTAGCAGCCAACCACCCACCCTACCCTCCAACACCACCCCAATAACCATTCCTACACCTCATCTCGCATGGAAAAACCCAGCCTGCCGCACTCCCAGAGGAACACCACCCCCACACTCCACCGGCAATATAAACCACGCCGGACTACCTCTAGCAAGCATTCGCCTCCAAGGCACCACCACCACCACCACCACCATGCGCATCACGAGAATCACTTGGATCCCCACCTTCGGGCGACATCAATGCATCAGAAGCACACACCATCTGCTATGACTCCTCCAGCAAACAAACCACCCTTCCACTCTTCGTGTCGCCTACACCCACCACCTGCAGGCCAATATACCAACCAACCACTGGACTACCTTCCTAAGTCACCTCGAACCCATCCACCAAACGACCAACACAAACCTATACCACCTCCAGTCACAGGGTCATAACTTTGTTACTGGGGAGGGTGGTGAAATACAGGAGTAAGGGGTTGAAGCCGCAGACGACGTGACGGCCAGTGCAGACAACATCAACATCCCCAACCCCCCCAGTACCACCGGGAGGCCGACGCTGACACTGAGCGGCTGGGAACAGGAACGGCGCACCTGTATCTCTTCCCGGCGCCCCTCTTGCTCCCAGGTGGTGAACCGGAAAGGTAGCAGTCACCGGTGCCTATCTCCGGCCGGAATTCCAATTGCCAGGTAAGGGGTGGAGTTTACAACTCCACGCAATGCCGCGGTATTGGCCACAGTCATACCAGGTATGGGGCAGAGCCAGCCACAGTTCGTTCCCCAGTTGCACCCCCGCTACAGGGCCGTGGCACGGACACGTGTCGGTTGGGCAGGACAGGCCATAAGTTGTCCGACTCCTGTAGTCGTTCCCCCCAGAGTAGCGCCACAGTACTGGCCACAAGCCGTACTGGGTATGAGGCAGGATCGGCCACAGTCCGTCCCTCTGCTACTAGTCCTCTTAGCTCCCCAGTACGGGCCATTAGCCGCACCAGAGCTACAGCCTCCTGTGCCACTACGACATCGGCCAGTAGTCACATCAGGCCAGAGGTAGAGCAGGCCATTAGCCACACTGAAGCTGTTACCTCCTGTGCCACTACGACATTGGCCAGTAGTCACATCAGGCCAGAGGTAGAGCAGGCCATTAACCGCACTGAAGCTGTTGTCCCCTGTGCCACCACGATGTCGGCCATTAGTCATGTCAGGCCAGAGGTAGAGCAGGCCACTAGCCGCACTGAAGCTGATGTCCCCTGTGCCACCTCGATGTCGGCCATTAGTCACGTCAGGCCAGAGGTAGGGCAGGCCACTAGCTGCACTGAAGCTGATGTCCCCTGTGCTACCACGATGTCAGCCATTAGTCACGTCAGGCTGGATGTAGAGCAGCCCACAGTCAGCTTCTCTCCCACAGGAGGACCTGCATCCAGAGAGGACCCCTCCCCCGAGCCGTGGCAAGGCCTCGCCCGAGGCCTTGGTTCCCTGCAACTCTACCAGGGTGAACAGCGGCCGAATCGGAGCCCCAGCAGACCCTGCAGCTGACGTCAGGCCCTGTCTACTACTCCCCCGGCCCATGGTCCCCGTGTGACGACCCTGTCGGCGACGCCACCCTCCAGCCATTGCCACAGTCCAGCCACCCCGGGTTCCAGTACCCTAGGTCCTCAGTTGCCCCGGGAGTTGCCCTGAACACCGGGGTTCGACTTACCTGTGGGCGAGGCCTCCCTGAGTCTCTCCCAGACACGACGTCAGGCCCGTCTCCTGGCTCTCTTCGGCCCGAGCCCCTAGTCCCATGACTACGTGTGGGGCCCTGTCCAGGGGCGCATCATTCTGCCCTTCCTCCGGACGGAGGATTCAACCTAGGGCCCACCAGTGGTAGTGAAGCGAGTGGACTTTACCTATGTGTGTGCTTTCTAAACCCAGTTATATGTGTGTGCATTAGCTTATACTGTGCGAGTGATTCCCTATAGTGTATTCTCGTGATAAGTGACCAGGAGCCCAGAGTATAAGACTGGACGAGCCTAATAGCTAACCTTGGCCTAACTTATATCCCTAGTGGAGTCCCGCACATCCCCCCAGTGAACAAAACGCCAGTGATCAACAGAACAATATTATTGTGCGATTGTGCCATTCCCTTATTTATTGAAACTCTCCCTCCCCAGCACACAGGCACGTGAGTGAAACACCTCAGTGGCTAGCAGAAGGAATAGATATTATTCCCATCGTGCCTTCCCCTTCTGCATTAAACCTCCATCCCCCCCCCCCAGTGTCCGGGCACATTAGTTAGGGTATGTCTGGGCATCTCCAAATGTCCCGCCAGAATACCGCAGTCCCCTCCCCCCCCTTTCAGTGATCACAGCGCGGCTGACTCTACCTGAGATAGACTTCCAGCCGGCGAGTGTCTATGACATAGGTGTTAACGTAATTCATATACCAGTGCCGTCCAGTGCTATACGAGATTGGGAAATTGCAGTAAATTCATTCCTGTGTCCTGAATCATAAGTGTATTATATGTGCCATAAGTGCTGGGTAAATAATACCATACTTCGACCAGCCGGTATAGTGACAGACTTCCAGTCAAGTAAAACTTTGTGTTAAGTTGTTAATCCATCCCGGCCAACCCAGCTTGTAATGTATTTGTTGATGTACTATTGTCTCTGGTAAGATATCTGTAATACATGTGTGTAACAGTAACTGCCTTGTTTTTGTGTCCAGTCCTATTCCTTAGAGTTACCGACCCGGTCTAGAATAGGGACCCGCTGTAGCCTGCGTATCTGAGGGCAAGAAACCGACCCGCAAATATGTAGCATAACAGTAAATTTATTTTCATATAATTAATAAATTTACAGTTCGTTTTCTTGAGCTCTGTTAAATGAAATAGTCGTGATTGATTTCCCCACATATTTAGTACACTTTTGCTACTCCAAGTTAGCACAACTCCTTATATTAATAACTCCACAAAAGGAGGTATAGTGACGGCCACCTTGCCGCACTCACTCACACCAGTGATGGCCACCTTGCTGCACACGGGGAGGAGACGGACACTAGCCACCCTCGCTCTAACTCCACAAAAGGAGGATCGGTGACGGTCACCTTGCCGCACCTAGGAGACGGCCACCTTGCCGCTCCACTAGAAGACCAAAAAGAACGGGTCATGGCAAGTGCCCTCTTCCTCTCTCCCCACAGGGACATCCTCCCCCTCGACCAGCAGTTGGAGGAGGCTTAGTAAGGACCTCTGGTGTCTGAGGTCTTAGCCCTCTCCCTTGACCCCTGGCTGCCCCAGCCCCTGTTGGACTTTGCTGCCCCAAGCTGCCGCAGCTCACACTTGACAGAGGCTCAGCAGCAAGACCACAGCCCCAGGACCAGCCGAGGTATTCTCATGACCCCGGGGCAAGACCTCCCTAGCCCCATGCAACAACCTCTTCACCAGCAGGGTAAGCGCAGGCAAGTGCACCTACTCTCCCTGTTCGGGCCCAGCCTCTAGGCCCGAGCCCCGTACTTTAGCGGAAGGGCACACCCCCTACCACAGCCGTCTCACCACCCCCAGACGAGACGATGACAGGTTGGCCTCCTGACACAGGCCCCAGAAGCCCCAACAACCCTAGGGCCACCCAATGCAGGACGCTGACCTGGGCCCTTCACTACTACTCGGCCTCATACTGCAGCAAGCCCAAGTCACACCCCCTTGCCGCCAAGTCCTCCAGCCCTGTCTATCTGTGTGTGACATTATTGCCTTGTAAAGTGTGCCATACATATTGTAACAGTATTATAATATTTTGGTAATATACGTGTAAGGTTGTTGCCCTGAGTTTTATGCCCTGTTCCCACTGAATGCCTTAAAAGAGCCCAACCTGGTCTAGAAAGAGAATCTCACTCCAGGATCCGTGTCCAAGGGACAAGAAGTCGCGCCCTTAAACACGCAGCGTAACAGGTACTATAAAGCTTCGTTCAATGCTGGAGGTTATTAACCCCTAAATCTTCGGGGTTGTGGGAGGCGGTCCTGGCACTTCCCGCCAGTGGTAATTCGTGCTCTGACTTACTTTTTTAAAATATTGGCCAAAACTAGCCCAAGTGATATAAATATCACTCAGGCTTCTTCTAAAATTTTTCATATATATTTATATCTTGAAAGCCCCAGCTACTTAAAAAGAAAACAGAGGCACCCAACTGATGGCCCACGGCTCAAGCCATCGCCACCGAGTGTCACGAAAGTGACGGCCCATGGTTAAGTGGTTAAGGGGTTAATGGAATATATTATTGTTTGAATCAATACTTTCTCTTTCACATATACACACAAAAACAAATAAAAGAGTGAGCGCTAAATAAACATATAACTTTCAGCAGAAAGACCTTACTAATCCAATTCATATTCCTCCAGTTTATTTTCTGCATTTTTCCAACTTTTTTTTTTTTTTTAGGAAGAACCTGCTAATTAGTGAAGTCGCTAATTATGAGTTTGGCAGTTATGGGGTTATGTAGTATTTTAAATATTAATATATTAGTACAGGTATACCCTGGTTCAACGATGCAACTGGTTAGATAAAAATCCATCACTAAGACAAGTATTGTACCTTGGGGTAGATTTAACACGTAAAGTATTGGAATGCATTTTTCAGCCTTGGGTTTACCCCCAACCAAGTCCTAAAGTCCACCCATAATGAGTCCAAACACAAGTTTAAAGCCAATCTAAATGGCCTAACAGCTGTAAAAGAAGCTAATCTAAGCCTAACACCAGTAAATAACTCACTAAATCCAACAAATAAAATCTGAAAAGTATTAAAAATAGGTCAGAAAATATCACACACCTCTCATCACTTACTTCTTGGGAGAGGCAGTGGCTCAATTGGTAGAGATGTGGCCTGCAGTCCTACCGGACCCAGGTTGAAATCCCTGCTGAGGCAGGGAACTGTTTAAGGATTTGAATTTCATAAAATCAGGCTTTACTGATCTACCAGAGAACCTGCCGACATGTCGTAAAAATACCTCCACTAATACCAATACACCAGTCATGTAGAAGACAGCCTTAACATGTAGTCAATGTGGCTGGTGGGTGTTAGCGCCGAAGTGCTGACATGTAGAGGTGTATGGTTTGTAAGAGGACTACTGGGCCTTGGGAATGGGCTGTGAAGCCAATGCCCAGAGTCAGACACATTAAAAAAAAAGTATCCATGTCTGGTCCTGATCGTAATCCTTGCTAACCCCCCTGAGGCTAGAGGACATGTGCTGCTCCCTAGCACTCACTCATCCTCCTCAAAGCCCTCAAACCCCATCTCTGGAGGAGTGTCAGAGGAGAAGGGAAGCCTGATGATGTGGGGTGATGGCAGCGGGAGTCTGATGCACTGGCTCTAGGGGTGACGATGGGGTGCAATACGATGACTCAGGCGGTGGCGATGGGGTGTAATGTGATGGCTCTGGGGGTGACGATGCAGTGTGATGCTATGACAGAGGAAGTGGTGAGGGAGACAGCTGCGATGACCAGTAAGGTGGCGAGGGAGACTGCTGCAATGACTGAGAAGGTAGTGAGGGAGACAGATGCAGTGGATCATGTTGTGGTGAGGGAGAGAGGCAGTGGCCGAAGTGGTGTGGGAGATGGAGGCTAGGACAAGGGAGGCAGTGATGGAGTGGCGGAGTGCCACAGCGGAGACACAGGTGACACGGGAGACGGGGATTGGATGGAAGTGAGGTCCAGCACTAAGGGCCGAGCACATCCTTGGTGAGAGGGGGCCCTGGGTGTGTCTCTGCTGGTTGATGGCTGGGAAGATGCTCTGCTGGTTGAGGGCTGGGAAGGTGCTTTGCTGGTCGAGGGCTGGGAAGATCCTCTGTGCGTTGCTGGCATGGTGGGGGCCTGCGTGAAAAAGGCAGTGATTGTAGTCTGTCTGGTCATTCTCTTCTTTCCCTCCAGCATTGTCCTGTACATGTTCATCCCCTCCTCCAGTCGATCAGATGCGTCCCTGCTTCATCCTGGGAGAGGGTCATGTGTGTGCATAAATGCAATGACCTTGTCCACCTTGGTCACCTTCTACCTCAGAATTTTCATACTGAGGACTCGCATTTCAGAGACGACCCCCTCCTCCTGTGCCTCCTGGTGCGCCTGCTGAATCTCCATATTGAGGAGCTCCTCCTGTGCCTCCTGGTGTGCCTGCTGAATCTCCATATTGAGGAGCTCCTCATTGCTGAGTTCTTCCATGACTTTCCAGGAGCTCCTCCACATCCTCCTCGTCGACCTTCCCGAAGCCAGCCTCATGCGACAGTTGAACGATTTCCTGCCACACACGTTGCACCGGCAGAGCTTGCACACCCTCGGAGAAACCGGTGAAGGAGTAAATGCCCTCCAGCCACAGCTTCTGACACACACCGTTCATGGTGGGCTTGCTAACTTCCCGTCACACAGCAGTGATGTTCTCAATGGCGTGGCGTATATCATACCAAATGTTTGCACTGTTGTCGTCGCTGTCACAGACCCCCTAGTCCATTGGGTGGAATAAGGACTGGTGCTGAGGGGCAGGAACACCACATCTATGTTGCTTGTCCAGTCCTTCATCACAGGAGGGTGGCTGGGCATGTTGTCCACCACCACGAGAAATCTGTTGGCTAAGTTCTCCCTGGAGGCCTACCTCTTGAGGACACAAGATAGGTAGGAGTGAAAACAGAAAAGAGCAGATGTTGAAAGTCAGCCAGGCCTTCTTGTTCCACTTCCAAATCATCCCTAAATTCTCCTTCACATACCCAATCAGAGCCCTGGGCTTCTCAGAGTGGTAGACAAGCAGTGGCTTCAACATGAAATGGCCCTCTGTGTTGCCCCCCAGCAGCAGTGTAAGACAGTCCTTCGAGGCCTTGAACCCTGGCGAAGACTCTTCCTCTGTTTCAAGGAATGTCTTTGAGGACATTCTCTTCCAAAACAGCCCAGTCTTGTCAAAATTCAAGACCTGCTTAGCGCTGTAGCCACCCTCCGCAATGATGCACTTCAGGTCGTCAAAGAACACCGCCGCCACCACCGTATCTGCACTCACTGCCTCACCATACATCTCCACATGGTGCAGGCTTGCCTGCCTCTTGAAGCAGTCAAACCACCCAGGGCTAAAATTAAATGTTTCACTATCGTCAAGATTCCACCTCACCTTTATTTCCTTCCACAGTGAGAAAGCCTTGGAGCATATGATAGCCGGACTCATTGGTGCCTTCCTCCTGTTCTGGTCCTCCACCCACGTGAGAAGCATCTGCTCCAGCTCCTCCATCACAGGCTCCCTATGGCGGGTGATACGGGAGGCGGATAAGGTTGCAACCTCCCCAGAATGGCCTCCCCCTTCTCGATAATAGTGGAGACAGTCGACTGGGCCAGGTGGAGAGCCAAGGCAGTGACACATGCTCCCTCGTCTTTGTCGTGGCATTTAAGAATATCTAACTTCACTTCCAGAGACACAGTTTGACAAGCATGCTTTACAGGAACATCACCAGCATCAGCACTAGCAGGCTACAACCATTAGCACCATCACTAGCACCACCACATGCAGTGCCCTTACCAGACATGATCACACTTATTTAGGCTAAAATTCACACAAAATCGCACTCCATACACGATTAGTATCACTGCCCTACTCACGGCACTGCTCAAAGACAGGTACCATGCATTATGACAGCAGTTTGTGTAATGTTGGTGATGCAACACGATGCGGGGTGGGCGAGCGTAAGAGAGTTCCTCATTTAGAGATGGCCGGTGCGAGAAGAATGATATGGGTGAGTGCGGGGTGAGCGATGGATGTGGGGGCTGTGCAAGCGTTACTGCACATCTTGGGAGGCGGGCAGACTCAGCTGGTCGCGGGAACGCACATGATTCAAAATTTTAGCCCATCACAAGTGGAAGAGACCTAGGAGGGACCATCATTAAACCAGGGTGTGGCCATCATCAAGTGGGGTGTGGTGGTATTTCTATCCCCATCACTAAGGTGGGGTATTGTGTATCGGGGTATACCTGCATATTAGACCGTTTTTACTACAAAATAGGGGTAAATCATTCACTACTGTAGATAAATGAATTAAATTATTACACTTGACAGCTCACACTTGACAAGTTGACACACCAGTCTGCCTCTGTTCCTTGGCTCTAACCTCCTCAGTCCTCTCTTCTGTCACAGTCAGACTCCTCCAACAACTGAGACAACTTTATCTTGAGCAGGTCCATGTCGCTCTTCATAAAAACGAACTGCTCAAACTTCTCAGAGGTCAAGCTGGTTTGCGGGCAGGTTTGCATTTGTGGAAGTACTTCCACAAACGCAGAACTGCAAATTTGCATAAAATTTGTCGCAAATGCAAATCCGCAAATGAAATCACACTTCCGCCATTGCAGAATTTGCAGTTTGTAGAAGTGATGGCTAAGTGCCTAGCTCTGATCTCCACTACCTACTCCAGCACCCTTTGCAGAGATCAAGCCTGAGGTGGTGGAATTATGGGGAAGACATTTACCACTAGATCACATGGGATTGTGTGTACTGTACAATACGGTACAGTACTGTACTGCACTTGGTGAGTACATACAATAGTACACCATGTATTGTATTATTGTACTGTATCATGACTGTATTGTTTCTGTATGCTTAGTTTTTATCTTTTACTCATGGTAAAGTTTTTAGGATAGATGGTTGAAATGGTTAGTCATAATAACCAGCTGAAAGCCAAATGTTGATCTGGATGTGCAATATCCAGCATTTCACTTTATTTGGCATAGGGTTTGGCTGAATTTCAATGGCTAATTGAGAGTTTACTGTATGTACTGTGCTGTACCTGTAGGATGGCCCCATAGAAGCAGTTGCTTATCAGTGAATAACAGGTCTGCTCAGCCAGAGAGACTTGGGTTAGGTAACAACAATTCCCCTCTGTGAATAGGGTCACCAATTGGACATCCCATTACTTTGGTTCTGCACTACTTATGTACTGCCTGACTATCACTGTATCTCCTTCATTGCTACTTTTGTTATTGCTTCCATCCCTGCTTTTGCCACGATTAAGGGTCAAGAAGGTAATTGAATCATCACGCATCTCACCTCATTTGCATGGGTTCTAGCTTCAACTCCTGATTGTCTGTATTATGCAGATGGTTTGGAATAAAATAAATACAATACTCTCTTTCAGAAGATCAAGAGGGATTTGGGAAAGAGTTGAATACTGGGCTGGAGAACAGGGAAAGTTGGTCACCAGCCTGGCATAGTGGACGTTTTTTTTTTTTTTTCCAGAAAATGATGGACAATAGTTTTCTCACTCATTTCCCTGAGGGGGGATTAAAAGCATTATTAACCCCTCGGGTTTTCCAAAAAAAAAAAAAAAAAAAAAAGAGAGAGAGAGAGACATAACAAGAGAAAAATAGTGTGTGCAGATTGCAGTATTATTACAGTTAATACCAGTAATCATCTACAGTAGTAAAGGAAATCAGATAATATCCAGACCTGTTTCTGTAATAGATATGTTTGCATCATTTAGTTCTTGCAGACTACGAATGTGATGTTTGAGTGCCTGCTCAGACATGTAAATATCTGGCCACAGAGCCAAAGAAGTTAGTGTCACTGTCTAGTAATACAGTATTAAAATATGATGTGCATCCATCCATCCATCAGCCAATCCTACATTGCCCCATAAGGAGCATAGGAGCCCGCGGATAGGCATGTTGTCCTGACATTTAAGATGAGAGTGACCTGCCTCACTTATCCCTGAGTGGCATAACGTGAGCAATAAACCCCAACCATCCCTTGGATATAAACCTTCACCGGCTCAATCCGACTGGAGAGCCATAATTACCCACTAAACCACCAGGTGCCATAATTTGGTTATATAGTTACCACCTAGCATAGTAAATGGCTTCCTGGTGTACAGGAAACCATTTGGCTTGTCACTCAGTGTAGAGTCACCCATAGGCAGATGGAAGAGGAATGACTGGAGGAAAGAAAGATCAAAGAGGGAGTGTAAAGTCACTCGTAGGCAAAAGGACGAAGAAAGAGTGAATTAAAGAAGGACATCTAGGAAAAAAAATGTGCAGATGGTTACATATTAGATGAAACCAGGATTCTGGGAGATTTAACAGTGTCTGAATGAGTGCCTGGCTCATTTCACTGGGCATGCTGTTGGTACTTCTCCCTATTTTTGCTTTTTCTTTCCTTGCTTTCTGGACTTTAATACACCCCATCCTTAGGTGAAAAGAAAAAAAAGTTAAGACAATGATTAAGGTAAATGTCAAAATATGAGCATGTTACAAAAAACTGTTGACCTTCATGAAGCTTTACATAAAGGTTTGAGAAATCTCATGGTGTACAGTATAGTGCACAGTAAGAAGAATTGATGGCAGCAAAGCCTGTCTGTCAGTAATTAGTAATAAATTTGTCCATCAGTTACATGAACTAGCTATCTTTATGTGTTGTCATGATGTTGCATGCCGTAAGAGGTGACCTTGATAAATGAGCCACCAGGTATATCTGTTCCTGCTATGCAGTTGCCCAATCATTATAGTTCTTTCACCTTAGCTTTGGTCCAGATATTATTCCTATTGTTGCCTATTTCATGTAGCATAGTGGCAGAGAATGAATTGTTATGCCTCTACAACCTTTGCAAAGCACCTCTTTGTAACTAGTATCATATTCTAGTATTAATCTATTGTCACAGCTCAGCATTCAAGATAGAGAGATAGCAATTTTAGGCTCAGTTAATATGAAAATGAGAATAGAGTTGCTCGCTACAAAGCTGCAGCCCTGATAATACCTGGGTTTAAATCCTGGTGCAGGAAGCTGGCCCAACTTAACTCAGGTGTCCATTCAGCTTTTGTGAGCTGGTAGGTAAAATGAGTACCTAGGGTATCTCCTAAGGGAGGTTATTATGAACCCTGGATGATGTACGACACAGTGGCTGTATACCCCAGGATAGTGGGTGAATATTCCACCACAAACTCATAAGCATAACCTACAAAGATAAGTATTGTGGCTAAGCTCCTCATGGCATCTGCTCCCACCTTTACCTTTATGGAAAAAAAAAATCACAATACACTGCCCTCCAATATCAAAGTTATTCTCATTCCCTTTGTTTTCCATTTATCTTTTCATCATCAGCTCATGGTACATGCATAAAGTATAGATTTGATTATTATATATACTATGACCAAGCACAAATACATACATCAAAGCAAGCCTGAGGACAGCAAATCACCCAGGGGGTTTAGGGTGGGCTCATGGAATGTGGGAAGTTTGAGGGGAAGAGCGGGGGAAGTTGTTGAGGCATTTAGTAGGAGGTGGGTGGATGTGGCTTGTTTGCAGGAAGTCCGGTACAGGGGTGGATCAGCCAGAAAGATTGCTGGGAAGGATTGCTACTATAAGCTGTTTTGGCAGGGGGGAACTGACGGATATGGGGGTGTGGGGGTGTTGGTTGCGGAGAAATGGGTGGAGTATGTTATGAATGTCATGAGAGTAAGTGATAGGATAATAGTAGTGAAAATTTTGATCGGACGGGTGATTGTTTCAGTTATATCAGCATGTGCTCCGCAGGTAGGATTGGATGACGCAGAGAAGGATATATTTTAGGATGATTTAATACGTGTAGTAAGTGGTATGGGTGATGATGAGGTAGTGGTTCTGGGAGGGGATTTAAATGGTCATGTTGGTGAAGCAGCTCAAGGTTATGAAGGAGTCCATGGAGGATGTGCATATGGTGTGAGGAATGCGGAAGGGGAAAGAATACTCGAGTTTGGGGAGGCTATGGACATGATTGTGTGCAACACACATTTTAGAAAAAGAGTGAGTAGATTGATTACGTACGAGTCCGGGGGAAATAGTAGTCAGATAGATTATTTTCTGGTCAGGAGGGTTGATAGGAGATTAGTGAGGGATGTTAAAGTTATAGGAAGCGAGGAGTGTGTGCAGCAGCACAAACTGTTGATTTGTGACATGGTGCTTAAGGAACGAATGACGAGAAGGAGGACATATGTACCTAGGAGGAAAATATGGAAGCTGGGAAACCAATCAGTAAGGGATGCCTTTTATAGTGAGATGAGGAGAGTGGTGGCTGAACAGGAAGCTGTAGATAGAGACGTTAATGAACAGTATAGAGCCCTTAAGAACAGCCTCTTGAGAGTTACCGATACAGTGTGCGGTTGGACAGGGGGCCCACCAAGACATAAAGTGACTTGGTGGTGGGATGAGGGTGTAGAAACTGCAGTTAAGGAGAAAAGAAGGCTTTTTCGGGAATGGAAGAAGGGTGGTAACAGGGAGGAGTACTTGGCTGCCAAGTGCAGGGCTAGAAGAGAGGTATACAGGGCGAAGTCTGAGTCACAGAGACTTTTACTTGATAATCTAAATCATGAAGGAAGGAAAAATATGGTTTTTAGGGTGGCAAATCAGGTGAAGAGAGATAATCGGGACATTGTAGGCGAGCAGTGTGTGAAGAATGATGAAGGAAGGGTAGTGGTGAACAGTGAGGATATTAAAGATGCATGGAGAAAGCATTATAGCTGGTTGTTGAATGAGGAGTTTGATTGGGATAGCGAAGGTTTGGAGCCAGCTGATCCGGTGTTTGGGCCTTGGCCTTTGATTGACGCTGCTACTGTGAGTGAGGCAATAGGCAGGATGCGGGTGGGGAAGGCGGCAGGTGTGTCTGGGTTGACTGCTGAAATGTTGAAGGCCTCAGGAGATATTGGGGTGAGGTTAGTCACTGACCTGATAAATATGATTATATATGAGTGTGTGGTCCCAGATGATTGGCTGAAGAGTGTAATTGTAAATGTGTACAAAGGGAAGGGTGATGCCCTGGAAAGGGGAAATTACAGAGGTATAAAGCTCTTAGACCAGATAATGAAAGTAATGGAGAGAGTTCTAGAAGGTATGATTAGAGAAAGAGTGAATATCAATGAGATGCAGTTCGAGTTTATGCCAGGCAGGGGGATCACTGATGCCATATTCATTGTTCGACAGCTTCAGGAAAAATATATTGGAAAGAAAAGGGAATTGTATTTTGATATTGTTGATTTGGAAAAGGCCTTTGACAGAGTCCCTAGAGAGGTGGTGAAGTGGGCAATGAGAAAGCTGGGGTTGGAAGAGTGGCTGGTTAGGGTGGTTATGGCCATGTACGTGGGTGCTCACACTCAGGTAAGAGTGAATGGAGTTTTGAGTGATGAGTTTCCCGTGAATGTTGGTGTGCATCAGGGGTCAGTTTTGAGTCCCTTGTTGTTTATTATGGTCCTCGAAGCCCTCTCACGTGACTTCAGAGATGGACTCCCATGGGAGATGTTGTATGCTGATGATTTGGTGTTGATTGCTGAGAATGAAGAGGAGGCCGAGGAAAGATTTAAGAAGTGGAGAGATGGTATGGGGTACAAGGGCTTAAGGGTAAATGCAGATAAAACAAAAGTGATGATATCTAGGGTTGGTGGCGGTACAATCAGAGGAGAGGGAGAGTGGCCATGTGCAGTTTGCCACATGGGTGTGGGAAGTAATTCCATCTTGTGCAGTGTTTGTGACAGATGGGTGCACAAGAGATGTAGTGGTATTAAAGGTAGACTGCGAGATAATGTTGATTTCATGTGTGCGGTGTGTCGGGGAGAGCAGGTGGAGATTGTTAGGCGTGAGAGGGTTGAATTTGCAGGTGAGTCTCTTGAGTGTCTGGAGGAGTTTTGTTATCTGGGAGACATGTTATGTGCCGGAGGTGGGGCTGGAGTTAGCTCAGTTGCTAGAGTGAGAAGTGGTTGGAAGAAGTTCAGGGAGCTGTTGCCTCTCCTGACATTGAGAGGACTCTCCTTACGTGCTAAGGGGTCTTTGTATGCAGCATGTGTTAGGAGTGTGATGCTGTATGGTAGTGAGACCTGGGCAGTAAAGGAAGAAGATATTCGCAGGTTTAAACGTACAGAAATGACAATGATTAGGTGGATGTGGAGTGCGTCCCTGCGTGCAAGGCCTGGGGGGGCTGGGTTTACGAAAGAAGAGTTGAGAGGTAGGATGGGACTGGAGTGTATTGGTGTTGTGATGAGGAGAGGTAGGCTGAGGTGGTTTGGACATGTGGAGAGGATGGGGGAAGATAATTGGGTGCAGAGGGTGAGAAGTGTTAATACTGGGGGAGGGGTTGGGAGGGGTAGACCGAGAAAGACATGGGACGAGGTCATTAAATGTGACTTAAAGGTTAAGGGACTGAATAGGGAGGCTGCCAGAGATCGAGCAGCGTGGAGAGCCGCCATTAGGTGACCAAGGCCGACACATGCAAGCATGTTGGAGCCTTCAAAAACGAAAACAAACAGCTCAGTAGCTACAGGTCCTGGTGTCTGAGGAAGGTCAGTATAAGTATCTGTGGGAAACTATGGTAATACAACACTTTATCGTGACAAATTATTTCAGATGATACAACATAACCAATATACATTAATTTCACTGCAAGGTAATTATAGGGCCACATTACTTGGAAAAGCCTGATATAGATTGGTACATGCAGAGTTCTGCCCATTTAGATTTACAGTATCCATTTCATGATTAAGTTGCTACTGCACTAAGGAGTAAGTTGAATAAGAAGGAAAATGACATCAGGTAATACAGAATAAAAATTTTTATTTACTGTATAATGTTATATATCAATATTGTACTCATGACATCCTGATAAATTCCATACAGCAATTCTTTCCATACCTGTGATTCACTCCACTCATGGATCTTGGCATAACAAGCGTTATGAAACATCGATATTGGACTGTTGTGTACTGAAATTTTGCCTCGTGGTTTCTTCAAAATACAACTGCAGGCTGCTTACAACTTTGCCTATACAGTATATATAGCAGTGGGATGAAGGGGTGGTAGGGTTGTGAATGGAGTGGAGGTACTGGTAGGGGGACGGAAAGATGTGAGGCAAAGTGAGGTCAGGAAAACTCAGGTGTTGTGCAGGTAGGGAGAGGGAAGGATGGTTGAGGAGAGGAGAGGAATGATAGGAAAAGGGAAGGACAAAGGCAGAATAGGAAGATGGTTGAAGTCATGACTGTCGAGGAGGAATGAGGATGTTCTACTGTTGACTGTACGTTTGGCCATAGAATTTGCTAGATGATATAACCCAATTATCTGTACAGTGGTATTATAACATGCTATTACTACTGCCACAAGAAATCTGCATCTCCTCAAAACCCATTACATTTCCTGTATTTAATCTGCATACTACACATGCATTATTAGTGTTGTATTGACTCACTGCATATATGTGTTCTTTACTCTAACTTCAAAATCACGCTCTGTTTCATCTATATGTACCTTTTCACACACTACAGTTGTGTTGTTTATGGTTTTCTTATTCATAACCAAATCACTTATTGTCTGAGATCTCATAAAGGCTACTTCAGTTCCTGAATCTCTTAAAATGTGTTCAGTGTTACTGCATTCTTAAAATGTGTTCAGCATTACTGCATTTATTGCTATTAGGGAGGAGTAAACATGTCATATCACTGGGCCTTTTGGTAGCTGCTTGTTTGTAGATAATCCTGGCATGTCTTTGTTATATATTTGGAATACTTAAGGTTGGTGAATGTCTCGCTTATATACTGAAATTCTTCCTCCAAATACTCTTCACTACATATTGGGGTAATGTGGACTGCTATGGTGCCTCTGATAAGTGGGTGGAGAGATACTAATGTGGCATCCATCCAGGAATCAACTCTCCACACTCCTCCCTGCAACTAGCTGTGGCAGAGTGCCATCTGCCACAAGTGAACATCAGTTCACTGCATGGGACAGCCTTGCAGTGGCAACTGTTTGCCTGTGGTTCATAGGTCTGCTCAACCAGACACAGTAGGGTTACTCAACTACATCTGTCAATTTTTCTCTACAGGAACAAGCAGCCACCAAAAGACCCAGTGATGTGATGTGAATAGTCCTTCCATATAAAAATGCATGCAGTAAAACTTCATGCATTATAAGAAACTCAGAAACTGAGGTAACCTTTGAAACATCTAAAAAATTAGGTGATTTGGTTAAGCATAAGACAGGAGTAAACATCAAAGCTGAGACACAGATGTACTACATTCCATGTGTACTTTGTGAAAAGATATATAAGTGACAAAAGATGTGATTTAGAAGTCCAAGTAAAAGAACACAATTATGTGATGAGTCAATACAACACCAATAATGCATGTTCGTATAGTACCATTTATAACAGCTCCAACATGCTTGCATACATAGGTCTTGGTCACCTAATGATGGCTCTCCATGCTGCTCAGTCTCTGGCAGCCTCCCTATTCAATCCCATATCCCTGAGGCCACACTCTGTAACCTTGTCCCATGTCTTTTTTTGGTTGCCCCAACACTTACACTTCTAACTCTCCACACCCAACTGTCATCCTCCATCCTATCCACATGCCCAAACCATCTCAATCTACCCCTCCTCATCACAGCACCAATACACTCCTGTCCCATCCTTCTTCTCAACTCTTCAGTTGTAAACCTTGCTCCCCAGGCCACACATTCAAGGATATACTACGCATCCACTTAATCACTGTCACTTCTGTACTTTTGGGCCTAAAATATCCTCTTCCTCTACTACCCAGTCTCTTTACCTTAGAGCATTACACTCCTAAAGACACATTACACATCCACATAATCACTGTCATTTCTGTTCATCTGAGCCTAAGAGTATCCTCTTTCTTTACTGCCCAGGTCTCACTACCATACAGCATTACACTTAAAACATATGCAACAAGCAAAGATCCTTTAGCACGGAGGGAGAGCCCTCTCAATGTCAGAAGTGGTAACAGCTCTCTGAACTTCCTCCAACCACTCCTTACCCTAGCCACAGAGCTAGCTCCAGCCTTACCTCCAGTACATATGGCCCGAAAATAACAAAACAAAAACAAAACTCTTCCACACACTCAAGAGACTCATCAGCAAGAACACTCCTTTCACACCTGACAATGTCTATATGCTCTCCCTGATGCACTGCACACACAAAATCAGCATGGTCTACTTCTAATACCCCTACATCTCTTAAGCACAAACTTTTAACAAATACTGCACAAAGTGGAGTTACTTCCCACTTTCCCTCTGCTTTGACAGTACTGCCACCAGCCCTAGGTATTTTCATTTTTGTTTTTATACACATTCATCCTTAAACCCTTGTGTCCCATTCTGTCCCTCCATTTCCAAAATCTTTCCTCCACCACCCTTTTGTTTTCTGCAGTCAACACCAAGTCATCAGTATACAACATCTTCCATGGGAGCCCACTTCTGAAGCCATATGAGAGAGCTTCAGGCACCATGACAAACACAAACGGGCTCAAGACTGACTACAGATGCATGTCAACAATCACGGAAAACTCATCACTCAAATTTCCATTCATTCTCACTTGGGTGTGAGCACCCAGATACATAGTCTAACCACTCTAACCAGCCACTCCTCGATCCCCAGCTCTCTCGTTGCCCACATCACCACCTCCCTTGAAACTCTGTCAAAAAGGCATTCTCCAAATCAACAAAAACAAAGTATAGCTCCCTTTTCTTTCCTGTATATTTTTCCTGAAGCTGTCATACAATGAATATGGCATCAGTGGTCCCTTCTCTTGTGTAGTACACAAATTAGGTACAGGACGTGTAATGGGACAGTGCAAAAGTTTTGTAGACAGAAAAAGACATGAGGAGATGTCTTCAGGCAGCAGTTGCAGCATGTTCTTGTACCATTGTACAGAATATCTGGTTGTGTCATCTAGCAAATTCTGTGGCCGTATATAATGTCATTAATAAAACTTCCCTAAACTGCCACTACACTCATTACCTCACCCATCTTCCTTCTCTGTCTCTGTCCTTCCCTCTTCCCAGCACTCTCATGCTTCGTCCCTCCTGCTCCCTACTCGCACCACACCTGAGTCCTCCTGACATCCCCTCACCTCACCTTGACTCACCTATCTCCATCCCCATAACAATACTACCCCATCCTCTCTTCCCACTCCTGTATACTGTATACAGACAGTGTTGTATATACTCGCCAGCTGTATTCTGAAAAAGTCATGAGGAAAAATGTTAATACACAACTGTCCCATAACAGTGTTTCATTTCTCCACTTTCCCTGTTCAGTCAATAGTACACCATCACAATGGGTGCTGCCTATCAGACTCAGTATTCAATATAACAGATATGCAATTCACTATGGCGCTTTTACCAGCGATACAATGACCTACTCTCGCCTATTATCATGAATGCTACGAAATCTGAATGAGCATGTAATAACAATGCTTATTATACATAAGACAGGAACTATCATTAGCAAGCAATAGTGTATGTGGCATCTACACGAAAGCGAGGCTATCAAGAAGGAATAGGCCCAGTGGGTGTTTCAGCAGTATGTACTATCTGTGGTATCAGAAGACTGATTCATGTAAAACATGCACGAATACTTTTTTTGAGTGTATGTTCATATTTTATTGTATTCAATGACACCAACATAATGGTGACACTGCTGTAAGATGCAATCACTTATCTGTCTATTCTAAATGCAATTCTACACTAAGAATACCTGTACAGCCTTCAGAATAAAAACTACAATATCCATGATATACAGTTTTTTTTTTTTTTTTTTTTATGTGTCCGACTCTGGGCATAGGCTTCACAGCCTGCTATCAAGGCCCAGTCATCCTCCTACAATCTACATGTCACCACTTCGGCGCTTAACACCCACCGTCCATATTGAATACATGCTAGGGCTGTCTCATACAGGACTGGTGTATTGGTATTAGCGGGGTCATTTTTACGACATGTCGGCGGGTCTTCTGGTAGATCAGTAAAGCCTGATTTAATGAAATTCAAATCCTTAAACTGTTCTCTGCACCAGCGAGGATTCGAACCTGGGTCCCACGGGACCGCAAGCCAACTCTCTACCGATCGAGCTACCGCCTCAATAACACTGACCGCATATTAGTGAGCATAACCTATACTACAACACTGAATAAGCCTTCTTCAGTTTCAGACTGGTGTCCAAGTAAGCGATGTGCAATGTAAGCACAGTAGCCTATCTTGGTAATATGAAATAAAGTATGGCCTATGACCCTGAGGACCGCGAGCTGTTGTGAAGAAAGATAAATTATAAACATCAGTAAGCATAGTGACTTAAATGGCTGTTTCAGGGCAAATTAGTGATGATCTAAATAATTAACAGGTGAGCATTGTTAGCTGGAGCTTTAAGAATGATTACCTATCAAAGCAACCATTGGAGATCAAAACAATACTGCATGACTTCAGTATGACTTAATAGCATACAGCATGACTATTTCAATATTTTGTATCCACAGGGAGATAAAGATACTGTACCAGTACATGGCAACAGACATGGGAGGTATGGTGTGGTTAAAAGTTCCCCGCACAACAATCAATTACTTTACAGCTAGTCAGTGGATGGACAAGCTTGTGTGAGTATAGTACTTATAACACTGTTGATTATAATTTTCTTATACATCAACTACTTTATTTTTTGCATTGCAGATGCATTGCACTGACTGCCAAATGTTGCTGTTACAGTTGCAGTATTGTAAGTATTGTGGTGAATATCAGAAATGTATGCCAATGTCCACCACATGTAAAATGATAAATGTATATACTGTACTCTGCTTGGTTGAACAGCTGCTGACAGCATTTGTTGTACTCTTTGATATTGTGCTGAAGCATGGCACACACTGCACATATACTACTGCATATACATGGATGTAATTAAAAATGGACATCAAAGCATATTTTTCCATACTCAACAATGACCCCTTTTCTTACAAGCTACCATCCTTCCTTACATACCCTATCAACTAGTTCCTGCACCAGGCTTATGTACCCTATCAATTAGTTCCAGCACCTGGCTTTGATCCATTCTGCTCCCATTAACCCTCTTTGTCCATCTCTTACTCTCTGTTCACCCCACATGACCAAGCTACCTCAAATACGTGTTTCCAATCACAATAACTTCCATCCTGGATTCATCTCAAATAAACCCTCACCCATCTATCTCACCAAGTTACACTATGTGCACTTCTAGACTACCTTGTTTCCAGTGCCCTCACTCTCAGATATCAGTCAAGTTTCTTGGCTGTATCATGTAGCAACACTTTCTTTGTCTTCCTAATGCTTTCAGAGACTCTGCAGCTCTCTTTTCATATGCATCTTTTCAGTAAGTTTGTCCTCCATCTTTGTTCAAAAACAATCCCTCAATATTCTAACAAACTCCAATTCTTCATTTTCAAAATCATTTACCTCTCACACTAAAGTTTACTGTATGTCTAACATGCTCTTTCCCAAGAATTTATTTGCTATGTAAATTTCTCTAAGTAGTGGGTGGGGACACTCATCATCCACTCACTCAGTGTAGTGCTGCTCTTGGGTGACTGCTCTTCCCTGCTTCTTTCCTACCTCTTCTGTCTCTCTTTCCTTCTTTCTTTCCTCTTCCTTCTGTCTATGAGTGACTATAAACTGAGTGACAAGCCAAATGGTTTCCTGCACACCAGGAAACCATTTGCTACACTGGGTGGTAACCATATATCCCAACTATGATGCCTGGTGGTTTATTGGGTAATTAAGGTGCTCCAACTGGAATGAGCCTGTGTAGGTTTATATTCAAGGGGTGTTTGGGGTTTACTGCTCACGTGATGCCACTCGGCGATGTGTGAGACTGGTCACTCTCATCTTAAATGTCAGGACCAACATGCCTAGCCCTGGGCTTCTACACTCCTCATGGGGCAACATAGGATTAGATACAAGTATGTATGTGTGTATGTTTCTCTGCTGTTTTATTTTATTTTTTCATTTATTTTTTCTCCTCATGTACTATAATGCTGTGTTCCCTTAAGCTATTTGTAACTGCAATCAATCAAATAACTTTTGCTGCATGTATGCATCAATGTATCCCTTTGCTCTAGTGTACCATTCCTGCTTGGCCATCAGTGACAATGTACCCCAGTGTGTTGGGGCATGTAGTGAATAGCAAAAATGTATGTAGGAGGGCTACTGGGCCTTGGGAATAGGCTGTGATGATGATTCCCAGAGCTGGACACATTAAAAAAAATACAGTAATCCATACATCTATCATCTAATCCAGCGTTGCCCCACGAGAAGCGTAGAAGCCCAGGGATAGGCAAGTTGGTCCTGAGTGGCATTATGTAAGAAATAAACCCCAACCACCCCTTGGATATAAACCTGCACTGGCCCAATCCGATTGGGGTGCTTTAATTGCCCACTAAACTACTGGGTACCACAATTTGGCTATGTGGTTACCAGCCAGCACAGTAAATGGTTTCCTGGTGTACAGGACACCATTTGGCTGGTCACTCAGTGTAGACACCCGCAGACAGAAGGAAAAGGAAAGAATGAAGGAAAGAAAGAAGAGGAAGTATGGAAAGAAGGAAGGAAGAGAGGAAAGGTCAGGCACCTGGGAGCAGCACTACATTAAGTGAGTGGATGGTGAGTGCCCCCACCAACCAAAATAATAATAAAGAAATAAAAAATATAAATTCCTTAAAATTCTGTCTTAACCACAGATTTTCACTTTCATCTATCAATCTCTGCAATTTCTACTGTTCATATCCCCTAAATAATGCATCAGCCACAAAGTAAAGTGCTGAATTACAACACAGAATAGAGGAGGAAATCCTTCAGTTACATTAAAATCTACATTTTCACTATTAATTTGTATCAGTTTGTATATTTATGAGTGACCAAAAACCAGCCGTGACTTTGTGGTATGTGTGTACTGTATTAAAACATTGAGTACTGGGACTATGACACATCAGACTTTTACCAGTCATTACGCTATAATTTACAGGCTAAAATGAAGGACAAATAGTGCTTCCCGGTCGCTTATGGGGCTCCTTTCCTCCCCTACCTCTCAAATAACTGATATGAAACCATTCTGATCAGATGGGTAAATAATAATGCGTCAAGATACCAAGGCTGGCACTGAGGTAGGTCAGTGAGTATGAATCAGTTACTATGGTAACAGGGATGCTGCCATGCTCCACCACCAACCCCAAAAAGTTTTGTGCACTACACACTAACTTATGAAGTAACTTATGGTTAGGCATGGTTTGTTATGAGAATTTCAAGCTGACTTTAGTTATGATAAATACAAGAGAAATTGGTCATCTGGTTCATGACTGAGAGTAGCAAAAGCAGTGTAAACAGTTACAATTCTGTCCCTTCAGTTTGCCAGGGTTAATATTTGGGAATTAGGCAAAAAAGTGAGTATAAACTTGTGGAACCAGAACCAATTACATTAATTTCCATTTATTACTTTTAACCTTTTACCTGGGTGCCCACACCCAGGTAAGGGTGAATGGAGATTTGAGTGATGAGTTTTCCATGAATGTTGGTATGCATCAAGGGTCAGTCTTGAGCTCCTTGTTGTTTATCATGGTATCTGAAGCCCTCTCACGTGACTTCAGAAATGGATTCCCGTGGGAGATGTCATATACAGATGATTTGGTGTTGATTGCAGCAAAAGAAAGGGAGGCAGTGGAAAGATTTAGGAAGTGGAGAGATGGTATGGGGCACAAGGGCTTAAGAGTAAATGAGGATAAAATAAAAGTGATGGTATATAGGGCTAGGGTTGGCAGTGTCAAAGAAGAGGGAGAGTGGCCTTATGTGATTTGTCACAAGGGTGTGGGAAGTAATTCCATCTTGTGCAGTGTCTGTGATAAGTGGATGCATAAGAGATGTAGTGGTATTAGAGGTGGACTACTAGATAATGCTGATTTCATGTGCGTGGTGTGTCGGGGAGAGCAGGTGGATATTGCCAGGTGTGAAAGGACTGAACTTGCTGGTGAAATTCTTGAGTATATGGAAAAGCTTTGTTATTTGGGAGACATGTTATGTGCTGGAGGTGGGGCAGGAGCTAGCTGCGTGGCTAGAGTGGGGAGTGGTTGGAAGTTCAGGGAGCTGTTGCCTCTCCTGACATTGAGAGGGCTCTCCCTCCATGCTAGGGGATCTTTGTATATGGCATGTGTTAGGAGTGTAATGCTATATGGTAGTGAGTCCTGGGTAGTAAAGGAAGAGGATATTTGCAGGCTCAAACATACAGAAATGGCAATGATTAGGTGGATATGCAGTGTATCCTTGAGTGGACGGCCTGGGGGGGCTAGATTTACGATGGATTTTTTTTTTTTTTTTTACAATTTGTGTGTGTGTGTGTGTGTGTATTTACCTAATTTACCCAATTGTGATATACAGGAAATGAGCTACGCTCGTGGGGTCCCGTCTCTGTTTCTCAATAAGTCAAATTTTGCCTTAAACTCGTTTAAGTTTTTAGACTGGACGATCTCTTTGTCCAGGCTATTCCACAGGTCTATGCATCTATAAGAAAAACTATATTTCTTGATGTCCTTCAAGCAGTGCGGCTTCTTTAGTTTCATTCCGTGTCCCCTTGTTACCCTCTCATCCCACACAAACAGATTTCCTCTGTCAATTTTATCTACTCCTATCATGGTCCTGAACACTGTAATCATGTCGCCCCTCTCTCTCCTTTCCTCTAAGGAAGGCAAATTCAGCCTTTCCAGCCTCTCTCTGTACGACAAATCTGCCAGACTGGGGACCATCTTGGTTGCTGTTCTTTGTATTCTCTCAATCTTGGTTATATCTTTCTTTTTGTGTGGGGACCACACTACTGCTGCATATTCTAACTTGGGGTGGATCATGGCCACTATCAATTTTTTCATCATCTCCTCATCCATGTAATGAAATGCCACTCATACATTGGTCAAGAGTTTATATGTCTCTCTAACTATCTTATTTATGTGCTTTTCAGGTGACAAACTATCCTGGACCAGCACTCCCAAATCTTTCTCTTCTCTCACTTTTCTATTGGTTCATTACCCATCAAATAATTCAATGATGGCCTCTTGGTGCTTTTACCCATTTCCAATATTTTACATTTTTTTGCGTTGAATTTCATTTCCCACATCTGGCTCCAATCATGTATCCTATCCAGATCCTCCTGTAGCATGTGTGTGTGTGTGTGTGTGTGTGTGTGTATGTGTGTATGTGTGTGTATGTATGTATGTATGTATGTATGTATGTATGTATGTATGTATGTGTCCAACTCTGGGCAAAGGCTTCATAGCCTGTCATCAAGGCCCAGTAGTCCTCCCATGTCCATACACCTTCACATGTCATCACTTCAGCACTAACACCCACCATCCATATCGAATACATGCTAGAGCAGTCTCATACAGTACTGGTGTATTGGTATTAGCAGGGGTATTTTTACAACATGTCGGCAGGTCTACTGGTAGATCAGTAAAGTCTGCTTTAATGAAATTCAAATCCTTAAATTGTTCCCTGCCCCAGCCGGGATTCGAACCTGCGTCCATTGGGACTGCAGGCCACCTCTCTACTGATTCAGCCACTGCCTCCCTAAGTGTTGAGAGGTAGGATGGTACTGGAGTGTATTGGTGCTGTAATGAGGAGAGGTAGATTGAGATGGTTTAGACATGATAACTGGAGCGAGAAATGTTACTGCTAGGGGTAGGGTAGCAAGAGGTAGGCTGAAAAATCTGGGAAGAGTTCATTGTGTGTGTGTGTGTGTGTGTGTGTGTATTTACCTAATTGTGATATACAGGAAATGAGCTACGCTCGTGGGGTCCCGTCTCTGTTTCTCAATAAGACAAATTTAGCTTTAAACTCGTTTAAGTTTTTAGACTGGACGATCTCTTTGTCCAGTCTATTCCACAGGTCTATGCATCTATACGGAAAACTATATTTCTTGATGTCCTTCAAGCAGTGCGGCTTCTTCAGTTTCAGTCCATGTCCTCTTGTTGCTCTATTATCCCATAAAAACAGATCTTCTCTATCAATTTTATCTACTCCCATCATGGTCCTGAACACTGCAATCATGTCACCCCTCTCTCTCCTTTCCTCTAAGGATGGCAAATCCAGCCTTTCTAGCCTCTCACTATATGACAGATCTGCCAAACTGGGGACCATCTTGGTTCCTGTTCTTTGTATTCTCTCAATCTTGTTTATATCTTTCTTTTTGTGTGGGGACCACACTACTGCTGCATATTCTAACCTGGGGCAGATCATGGGCACTATCAGTTTTTTCATCATCTCTTCATTCATGTAATGGAATGCCACTCTTATGTTGGTCAAGAGTTTAGATGTCTCTCTAACTATCTTGTTGATGTGTTTTTCAGGTGACAAACTATCCTGGAACAGCACTCCTAAATCTTTCTCTTCTCTCGCTTTTGTGATTGGTTCATTACCCATCATATAGTTCAGTGATGATCTCTTGGTGCTTTTACCCATTTCCAATATTTTACATTTTTTTGCGTTGAATTTCATTTCCCACATCCGGCTCCAGTCATGTATCCTATCCAGATCCTCCTGCAGCATTTTACAGTCCTCTTCAACCTCTACCTTCCTCAAGATCTTGGCATCATCAGCAAACAGACTTGCATAACTGTTAACTCCATCTACCATATCATTTATGTAAATCAGGAACATTACTGGTGCCAACACCGAGCCCTGTGGGACACCACTTGTTACTTCTCTCCATCCAGACATCCTGTCCTTTATTACTGTCCTCATTTGTCTGCCTCTCAAAAAGTCTTTCATCCATTCCAGGAGGTTACCCTTCAGTCCTCCTATATGCTCTAGTTTCCACATTAGTCTCTTGTCAAAGGCCTTCTCCAAATCTAAATATACACAATCCACCCAACCGTCTCTCTCCTGCAGCACATCAATCGCTCTTGAGTAAAAGCTCAACAAGTTGGAAACACATGACCTTCCACTTCTAAATACAAATTGACTTTCAGTCAAAATATTCATCTCTTCCAGATATTTTATCCACCTATCTTTCAGAACCTTCTCGCACAATTTTGCAACCATGCTGGTTAGGGACACTGGTCTATAGTTCAGGGGTTCTTCCTTGTTTCCTCCCTTATAAATTGGTACCACATTTGCTCTCTTCCATTCCCGAGGCACTTTCCCTTCTTCCAGCGAACACACAATTAAACTGTGAATCTTACCTGCCAGTTGGTCTCTGCATTCCTTCAGTACCCAATTTGAAATTCCATCTGGTCCTGGGGCTTTCCTTACATCTTGAGTTTCCAGTAATTTGTACACTTCCTGCACTTCCATTTTTATATCTTTTATCACTACACTCCTAGTCACTCCCTCCCCCTCCACAAACTCCCCTTCATTAGTAAAAACTGATTGGAAATGTTTGTTCATTATTTCAGCTTGCATTGCCACATCATTGTGTGTGTGTGTGTGTGTGTGTGTGTGTGTGTGAGCATAGGCTTTACAGCCTGCTCCCAAGGTCAGTAGTCCTCCTACA
>JAGKTI010000616.1:0-11002 GCA_018397915.1 Birgus latro | reverse complement strand
TTTGTGTGTGTGTGTGTGTGTGTGTGTGTGTGTGTGAGCATAGGCTTTACAGCCTGCTCCCAAGGTCAGTAGTCCTCCTACATGCCATGTACCTCCACATGTCACCACTTCAGTGTTAACACCCACCGCCCATATTGAATACAAGCTAGGGCTGTCTCATACAGGACAGGTGTATTGGTATTAGCGGGGGTACTTTTATGACATGTCGGTGGGTCTTCTGGTGGATCAGTAAAGTGTGCTTTTATGAATTCAAATCCTTAAACTGTTCCCTGCCCCAATGGGCATTCAAACCTGGGTCCAGCAGGACTTCAGACCACTTCTCTACCAATTCAGCCAATAAATAGGGAAGCTACCAGAGATCGAGCAGCAAGAAGAGCTGCCATTAGGTGAACAAGGCCGGCACATGCAAGCATGTTGGAGCCTTGAAAAACGAAAACGAACAAACCTTCATTTTTGTACTACTGTATAGTATAAATAATAGTTTAGTTATCCCGAGAATTTCTTTTCCCCACAATGTACAGTTTACAAGGGCTTAGGGATTCTATAACACTGCAAAAGAGTGCTTGTATTATATACAGTCACATACACAAGGGTCAGTTTGTAAATAAGTTTCAAATTTCCAAATAACAGTGTTGGCTTTGTAAATACTGTAATGTGTATCATTATGTACTGGAGGGTCATTAAGTCTGTAAATGTTTTTAGGCGATGGTTTTGTGGATTCAAGGTTGTATTAGGCCAGTTAGCTGCCCTGTAACAAGATATGGGTCGGAAAGGCTGAAGCTATAATGCTAAGACTGCAAGTTGAGAGCTCTCTCTCACCTAGAGTATGAAAGATAATTGGCCTCCTTGTCTATTTAAAGTTTCCCAGAATGAAACTTGGGCCCCAAGGTAGCAGGGACAATGAAGTAAAAAGTGCTGGGCCATCTCTGGCGTGTGATAATACTGACAGTTGCCATCTGGATGTAGACAAGAGGCAAATCATATTGGCTGCTAACTTGGTGTGACCTAGCTGCAGTCAGGTAAAGACTCAACTCAGGAGTTTGTATTTGTAATGGGTGTGTTTCCACTTTGTCCATTCTTTTTTTATACATCCATAATGTGTGTTAGTGGTTCTTTCTTTCTAGCCATCAATGATGGATTTAATGATGGTTTTCTGTAGAATTCTCTTCTTGTCTCTCAGTGTACAGTATAATAGTAACCCTGTGGTATGTGGCAGGGAATGCATTCCCTGGGTAAGTGAGTCTGCTGTCTTAATGTGTAACAGACTTGTGTGAAAAGGAACTCATAAGAATGAGACTGAGTGGCCCTTTTTTGCAAAGTTGGTCAAGAGATACAGTATTATGTAGACTACTCCTTTGTTTGATTTACAGTTATAACTGATGGCTTGTAGGGAGCTACATGAGTCACAGCATAGGATATAATTGCCTACTGGTTGTGAAAATAATGTTTCCAAACTTTAAGATGGCCAAAAGACTCCATTGTAAAAAATGAAGGTTTGTTTGGGTATGGTATGGTAATCCTAGTTTAAGATGGATCTTCAGGATCCACATTGCAGCTGATACAGAGGGTAAGGGGGAAGAGGAGGTAACAGACCCACTGGTATGAATGTAAGTGGTATCTTTAGGTAATGAGTCAGGGATCTTTAAGACCTCCATCATGATCAAGTATGGGTTGTCTTGCCTCTTGACATCTTGCAATGGGATCAGTATGATCTCCAGAAACTTGAAATCCCAAGTGGGAATCTGTGGAACTAATGGAATGATTACACTGCTGCAGATGATGTACAGTCAGGTCCCATTATTCGTGGGGGTTATGTACCAGAACACGCCATGAACGCTGAATTCTGCAAATATCCCAAACCTACCGCAGAAGTCGCTGATTTCAATGTTTTAGCTATTCCTATTACCATCATACCCATTATTAGGCCTGTAAATGCATTTTGTAGCACATTAATGCTAAAAAGACAGTACAGGATGATGCACATGTCTTTCTGGGTACACTGTACTGTCCTCACCATGCAATAATGTAACACACTGTGCTCTTGTTCACACCAAAATGGCACCCAACAGCCATGAACAACTGCCCCTCATGCATCATGTTAACCCTTTCGCGCACGGTAAGTTTTATTAAGTTTCGCGAATCACGATTTTACTCCCCCGCGTGCTCCACTGGCAGCCGCGGTACGCAAATTACACGTATTCTCACCTCATTTTCACCACCCAAACCTCAAAACGTTGCCCTGAAACTCACATCATCTTATTCGCCGATGTTTGTTCTAGCTGATAAGCCAAATGAAAAACCAGAAAAATACGAATAAAAGTGCACTAGGCCGCTGTGAATAAACATTTTGGAACATTGATCTCACTTCCCAACATTGTCGTTCGAGTGTTTTCCATCATACAGAAAAATGTTATTTTTAAGTTTTGATAGAGAATTTCATTGGCTTTCTAATGAGGTATGTCCGGTTGTGATTCGATTTGTAGTTTTCGAGAAAATAGCCGAAAACTAAGAGCCATTTTTGTAAAAATATATATATTTTTGTTCAGGGAGGTATACTGCAGAAGTTTTCTTGCACACCTTATGCTTTTATTACATAATTTTATGTAGAATTTCATAAGCTTTCTCCTGATACCTTTTTGTTTTGATTCGCCTCATAGTTTCCAAGTAAATCGCAAAAAACTACAGGGTACTTGCAGCCGCGGTGCAATTTCGTCATGTGCGCACAATAACTGCCTACGTAACCACAACTTTTCATTAGAGAAATTACAGTTATGTCCCGTACATAAGTAGGATTCTCTGATCTTTATCACGGTTCTTACAGAAAATTGATACGTTCAATAATTTTGGAGTAAATGGACGACAAAGATAGAACACTCTTCCTCGCCCACAAGCGAGATAAAAACGCTCAATTTCCCTGCCTCACGAATACTTACATATTTTCACTCGTTACGTTTTATTATTATTATTTTTTTTTACTCAGATTATACACGTGAAATATCATAAGCTCTTTGATAGTGCTCGCAGTAACTCGACATTTCCACTAGTCTTTTTGCTAGGTACTGATACTAAAGCTGAACTTTCTTCCATCTCATATGTGTATATGTAAAAAATAACACTTATTTGTGAAAAAAATATACAAATGTAGAAACAGGTCAATGTACAAATCAACAAAATATGGATAACTCACTTGCTCCAGGGGTGTTGAGCTGCTGGCAGGAACTTGAAGGAATTGAATATGAGTTAGGTAGTGTGTGAGTTGTGTGTGTGTGTGTGGGTGAGTGTGTGTGTGTGTGTGTGTGTGTGTGTGTGTGTGTGTGTGTGTGTGTGTGTGTGTGTGTGTGTGTGGCATATTCTCTGTTCCTTGCACCGCGTTTGCCTAACACATGCGATGAGCACAATAGATTTCTCCACGAACATTCGCTGCACGACATATGTATATAATGTCATATATTTGTCGCTGTGTGGCGTATTTTCTTGTCTCTGATCATTACGTAACTTTCCGCTGTCAGTCAATGCACGCAATATTTCTCGATGAACACTCGCTGCACTATTTTATACGTATATTCACACTGAACCATATACAATATAAAACGCTATCACATGATTCCATCCCAGCCTTTTCTGTTATTCCCTTCCCTACTGTATGGCGTAAGAGACCGCCTGTTCCCTCAGCAACTAATGCATATGTCTATGTATCTCTATGCTATGGCATAACATAATGCCTGCTATGGTAGGTCTGGTATTTCACTAATCCAGGCACTATATGTTTCACAGATATAAGTAATGGCTTCACTATAAGGGTAAAATACATAATTTTACTGGCAGGGTGAGTGGAAACCCCGCTATAACAAACCAGACTCTGCCTCTAGGCCTAACGGCTGATAACGGGCCCCAATGCTTTACAAACAATATATCTATGTTCAATAGACACAATCACTTCACAGTATAGTCAAAAACACTGTACAATCACAATATTTCAATAATGGCTTCAGCCTCGGGTGGGAGAGGGAAAATGACAGATTTAAAGGGACAACACAACACAGCACAATCCTGCTGTCTGGCTGCTAGTGGAGCACTGAGATTCTATCACTACGTACAGGCACATATGAGTCATTGCAGTGTTGCCAAGGTCTTACCTTGGGAGAGACACGTGGCTGCTAGAACGCTACAAAATTTGACGCAAATCGACCGAAAACTTATTTTTTGGTTAATTTTTTTTCGTGTTTTCACGCGATTTGAGGTCCTGTGCTTTGGCACACCACACCACATGTAACGTAAATTGTGGTCCTGTGTGCGAAAGGGTTAAGCAAATTTCACATTATCTTCCAGTGACATCACTTTTTTCTGGTGCTTAGGCTCCCTACCAGCAGATGCACCCTAAGCAGCACATTTAGGACCAATTTTTCACAGGGATAAAAAAATGGAGCTGATTAATGAAGTCATAATAACAAGCAGAACACACATGGATGCACAACCACTGAGATGAACTGAGAGAGAATGAGCACAGTGGCATGTGATGGGTGCGGTGAAATTCCGAATCAGCATTCAGTTACCGAATGGGCACTTTTAATTGGAAAATATTGAATTTTTATCACCACATTGGTTCACACACACACCTAATCTAAAATCTGGTCAAAAATTTATATTTAATTTAAACATATTTTACAAATCAGGCTTCAGGGCAGAAATTTGACAAAGTTAGCAGAAGTATTTTGCTTCTAGCTTGACAACTTGCTGTGACAGACTTTTGTTTGTATAAATATTGTTTACAGTGCAAATACATCTATTTCTACTCTACATCAATATTTATGCAAAACAGATGTTTGTCAAGGCATGCTGATGGAATGAATAAGGAAAATCAGCTAACTATCGCACATTTTAGCTCTGAAACCAGATTTTTTTATTAACAGTTATATTAAGTCCATTTTTTTTCTTCTGAATTTAAGACAGTTAGTTGTGAATGAACCTATATGTGATAAAAATAAATATTTTCCAGTTAAAAGTGCCAATGCTTTGCTAATTCAGTAGATGACCACCAATTTGGTAATTCGCCACACTGGCATATGATTGGGTGCCCTCTGTGAATGGCCAACAAAATAGGGAGAAAGAAGATGTGGGCAGATAAATAAAGGATGCTACCCTAGGAGCCAGTCACAAGCATGCTCTCACTGAGAGAAAAGAATGGGAGATTTGTGTTGTGAAATACCAAGTGCTTTAGAGTGCTGATGTCCTGTGCTGTATGGCACACACCTACACAGGGTAACTGCACAGTTTAAGTGTAAAGGGCAGTATTTCTCATGGAAAGCGTGCAAAAAAATCACTTATGAATCTCTACGAACAGCAGATGCTGTGGCAAAAACAGGAAATATCTTCCTATGCATTTTTACAATAATTTCCCAGAAAATCCATGAAAATGCGAACCCCCGAGTAGCAATCCCGTGAATAGCGGGGGTTCACTGTATGCCTGTTGACAATGCCACTACCAATCCACTCTCTGTAAGAGATCACATGTTGACTAGTTGTCCCTGGATGGAGGGGAATATTGTGCAGGTGTGGTTGAAATGGGGTCTATAAAAGCACATGTTGCTTACAGGCAAAGCGGGGGATCCTCTGTTCGGCTCAGTGATAATGTGCTTGCGTATGAAGCACGAGGGCCTGAGATCGAGAATCGGCCGGACCGATGTGATTAATCTGTTAAGTTTCATTTCAGTTATTACATTGGTTGGCAGCAGTGTGAGATGGTGAGGCTTGGAGGGCAATGATGCTGTTGCTTAGCTGACACCGTTCTAATCCTTACATCCTGGGGATGAGCTGTTTGGTGTGTTCCACAGTGTCCCCAGTGCTGGTCTCCAATGCTATGCTACCACATATTCGAAATTCGCCAAATTAATCACCATGGGGAGAAAAGAGTGATGTAATGGGGTCTATAAAAGCCCGCATTGCTTAGAGGCAAAGCAGGGGATCCTCTCTTTGGCTCAGTGGTAACATGCATGCGTTTGAAGCGTGAGGGCCTCATATCGGATCTCGAGCAGACCAGTGATTAATTTGTTAAGTTGTATTTCGGTTATTACACAGTGAATAATGGAGAGATGCAGGGGGATTACAGATCACACTGAAGTACGAAGAACGCAACAATTTCTGACGTAATTGGAAAGGTAATAGATTGGTTCTACTGTGGTAATAGGTTAGTTTCATTGCTAAGTCCAGCTACTGGAGAGGATTGTAAAGGCCCCAGTGATGATTCTCATGGCAGAATTTTGTACAACATCCAGTAGGATGGAAGTAGTGGAAGCTATGAAGAAAGTCAAAATGGGGAAAGCCCCAAGAACTGATGTGTGGTTAAATGCTTAAGCGTGGGGGAGAGATAGTAGTAGAATGGACATGGAAGATGTTCAGATTGGCCTGGGAGAAAGGCAGAATCCGAAAGGACTGGAAGTCAGGTATAATTATTCCCCTGTACAAAGGAAAAGGGGAAAAAGAAGTACAGTTTGTGGTAATCATAGAGGCATCTGTATTCTTACTGTAATGGGAAAAGTATATGGCAGGATTCTTATTGACAGAGGTAGGAAAATAACAGAGGAATTAGTTGGAGAAGAACAGGGAGGTTTTAGGAAGAGAAGATATTCATCCTTAGGTCTGTAATGGAAAAATATCTAGAGAAGGGGAAGAAGTTGTATGCATCATTCATGGATGTGGAGAAAGCATATGACAGAGTGGATAGACAAGGAATGTGGAAATACAGCACTAAGAATATACAGTAAACTCTCAATTATCTGTCCTCGCAATATTCATCCCAAAGCAAAAGCCAACACTGCTGGCTCGGCTATGTTAAAGCAATATCCAGCAAAATTATGCAATATCTGCTCTGAAACAGGATGTAACCGACAGTTCTATGAAATACTCAACATTGAGGAGTATCAACCAGCTTGTAAATGGTACCCAGTGGGCACTTATTACTGTATTACAGTACTGTATCATTCTTTTATTGTTTGATTAATTTTCATTTTTTACTCATGGGAAAGTTGTTAGGATAAAGGTTTGAGATGGACAGTAATGCAATATCCAGCTCAACGTCGAATATTGAGCAGTTGGGGGTACTATGCAATATCCAGTTATTTGCTTTAACCAGTGTTGGGCTTGGCTGAATTACAACAGATAATTGAGAGTTTACTGCGTGGAGTAAATAAGTTGTAGAATGCCATGTAGAGTGTGTATGAGGGTGCTGTGTATGTGGATAGTGAACTGAGTGATTTTTTCGATCTAAATGTTGGACTGAAACAGGGATAAGTCATGCCTCCATGATTGTTCAATTTGTATATGGATGGGGTTATAAAAGGGATACAAGGTAGGGCAGTGGATGTTGGAACGGCCCTAATGAGAGAAGGCAGCGTTTGAAAACCTCCTGTACCATTGATTGCAGATGATACTCTATTATTTGAAGACGAAGGAAAACTGCAAGGCTTTGGTGGATGAGTTTGGGAGAGTGTGAAGGAAACAGAATCTAAAGGTTATGCAGGGAAGCATAAAGTTATGGTCTTCGAGAGAAAGGAAGTCATTGAATGTACAGTGAGACTAGATGATGAGGAAATGGAAAATGTGAGTGCATGCAAGTACTTGGGTAGCATGATGTGTAAGAATGGAAGTTTGGAGGGTGAAGTGCTTGAAAGGGTACAACAGGGAAGAAAGGTTGCCGGTTCTTTGAAAGCAATTATAAAAAATTGGAAAATGAGCACAGAAGTAAAAAAAGTTGCTGCATGATAGTAGTGTGATACCAACTTTAACGTATGGAAGTGAAGCTTGGACCTTGTTAAGAGGACTCAAGTCAAGAGCAAGAGCAGTGAAAATGAGTTATCTGAAAGGAGCAAGTGGAGTCACATGGAGATACAGACTGACAAATGGGGAAGTGAAGGAGCATTGTGGTGTGGATGTGGATGTGATAGGAAGCATTGGGAGAAACACACTGAAGTGGTTTGGACATGCGGAGAGGATAGAGAGTGAGACTGATGAGGACAGTGTATGTGAATGAGGTGGAGGGGGGGAGAGGGAGAGGGAGGCCAAGGATGAGATGGAGGGATGGAGTGGAGAGATACATGAGAGAGGGGGGGTGAGCTGGGAGCTGGACAATGAAATGGCAGGGAAGAGGGCAACATGGGGGTGATTTTTTGTGGCCACCTCTTAAGGGATTGAGGTATCTTGCAATAGATGGATAGATAGATAGATGTGGAGTTACATGGAGAGACAGACTAACAAACGAAGAAGTGAAGGAGCATTGTGGTGTAGATGTGGATGTGATAGAAAGCGTTAGATATGCATTGCGGTTGTTTGGCCATGTGGAGAGGATGGAGAGCAAGAGACTAATGAGGAGAGTGTATGTGAGTGAGGTGGAGGCGAGGAGAGGGAGGGGAAGGCCGAGAATGGGATGGAGGGATGGAGTGGAGTGGTAAATGAGAGAAAAGGGTGTGAGCGAGGGATAGAGCTACATGGAGGCGATTAGTTTGTGGCCACCCCTTGTGGGATTAAGGCATCTGGTAATAAATAGACGGATAGCTCCAGCTTGTGCAAGGTTGTTTGGGCAGAAAATGTAATGCTTGTGAGCAATATTCCAATTTACTGCTGATGTAGGCCATGCAAAAGATTTTACGACATGCTGGGTGTGCAACCCATAATGTACCAATTAGAGCCTTCGTAATGTTCAGGTGTGAATATGAAGTGTCGCAGAGCATGTCAGTATGTAATTTCCATGTCGGGTGTGGAGCACCAAAGATAACTCCGAGATATCTTTGTGTTTGTGTTTCTGTTATATTAACATTTCTAAGGGACAAAACAATATGATGATGATGTCTACTGCAGGTGTAAACCTGGAAGAGTCTTGGATAAGTATATCTCAAGGCCTCATGTTGCTGTCTAACAATTAATGCTACCGAGTGCTGTCTGAATACTTTGTTCTACTTGGTGTAGAGCTTTATTAGAATAAAATAAGGTTAGGTCATCTGCAGAGTCTATGATGTGCACAGAAGTTAAAGTCTGGTAGGTCTGCAAATAGAATGTAAAAAGAGTGGGGCTTAGGATTACACCCTGTGAGACACCCTTGCAGTATGAGATTTTCCTGGAAAATTGGCTTTGGAGAGACACATGACTTGCCCTGCTGGATAGGAATGCCTGTACCCAAGAGAGAATCCTTCCACTGATTTCAAGTTTTGTAAGTCAGAGTAGAATGAGTGGATGTGGGACACTGTCAGATGTTGCTGATAGGTCCAAAAACACGACTACACATTCCTTCTTGAGGGTAAGTTGCTGATAAATATCTTGTTCTAAGTTTAGAACAAGGTCAAGAGTTGAGCAGGTGGGCCTGAAGCCTGAATGAGTGACTGGGATTAGGGACTGGCTCACCAGGAACCACTGTAGTCTTTATGAACCATTGTTTCCATGAGTTTACTTAAAGCTGGGAGGAGCATAATGGGTCTGTATGATGAAGAGTTGGAAGGGTCTTTGCCTGGCTTAAGAAAAGAGATCAATTCCCTAAACAGGCAGTGGGCCTCGTATCCAGGCACTGATCAGTGGCAGTAATAGGTGGTAAAATGAGCTAGGGAGGTATTAACAGATTCACAGAGAATCTTTTTTTTTTCTTTATCTGATCTTACCCAGCTGCCCAGCCATGTGGGAAGTGGTCAAATGCTATGATGAGTTCATCTTGTGTGAAACAACACTCTATCAGGGTGTGCTGCAATATTGCAGCTGCAAGGGCTTCATGAATACGAGTGTCATGTAGACTGACACGTGCTGAGAGTTGTGTGGTTTGTATATCTTCTGCTATGGCATTATCCTGTTCCTCTGGTGTGTGACATAGGTGGCCATTCACTGTTATGACTTATGAAAGAAAAGAAAGGTCATCCATTAATGCTTTTATATGTGCAGCATACCAAAATTGCAGGAGTGAGTGGAGTTATCTCGTTACAGTAAGACTACCATCATGATGATATGCATGCACTGTTTATATTTTTGGGGGCATTAGCAGTTGCCTTTTTAATTTTAATTCAGTTCTGCAATGGTTTATGTTGGCATTGAGCCCCAGTACCTCTGCAACAGATAGCTACTGCATTTGAGCACTGTTCATTCCACCAGGGCTTTAAGGGTTTGGGGGTGGGTTGACCCTCTGCATTACGTTTGAGACGTAGGAAAGGCTTCACCTGATGAAGTAGTGGTGTTTGAAAAGCCTGGACCTACAGGGATGTTTGGTCTATGGAGCATCTGCTCCTGTCTGCTATTTTGAGTTTCCTCCTAGAGTGTTATCCTGCCAAGTACCACTATCATTGTCACTCAAGAATCCACAAAACTCATTAGATGCTACTCCCAAGATGATTTAATAGGGTTAGAAGAAGCATGGTTGGGTAAAATGTTCAGCCAAATAACTAAAACACTTCCTCCTGGTGCCTACCCCCTGGGGGTAGGGGGGTTTTCAAGAATTCTCCCCCAGTATCCCTGCTTGTCGTAAGAGGCGACTAAAAGGGTTGGTGGTGGGTTAGTGCCCCACCCCGTAAAAACAACTAACTAAAAATACAAACAGGAAGCCTCGGACCAGGACTGACCAAAAGTTGACGACAATGGAATGGACAAAGGACGAGATTAAGATTGCGACCTGGAATGTGAGGGGTATGAATGATGAGGTGAAAGAGAGAGAGATTGTACAGGTGCTTGAGAGTGCGAAAGTGGATATATGTGGAATAACTGAAACTAAATGGCGAGGTGAGAGTGTGAGAGAATGGGAATATGGATGGGGTATATGCGCGGGAGTGGGTGAGAATCAGAGGGCGAAAGAAGGAGTGTGTATTGTTGTGAGCAACAGGTGGAAGGAGAATGTAAGAGAGTATGGATCAGTTGGGTCAAGGATTGTGTGGGTAAGAGTGAAAGTAGGACTACAAATGTGGGCAATTGTGTGCGTGTATGCTCCAACGCAAGATCGTGTAAGTAGAGTGAGAGAAGAGTTTTGGACAAATGTGGAAGC
>JAGKTI010000615.1:104634-123286 GCA_018397915.1 Birgus latro | reverse complement strand
ACTGTAATGGTAAAATACAGCATTATCAAGTAATAGTAGCAGTAATTGTAACAGACTGAAACCTGTATGCTTGTAATAATAATAGTAATATTAACACAAAGCAAAGTGATAGGGGCGTCGAAGAAGCAGAGAGACAGAAGAGAGAGTTATATGTAGAGAGGAGGAGAGAGGTGAAAAGATTAGTAAGAGAGAGTAAGAAGAAAGTGGATGGGGAATTTGGAAGGAATTTGAGTGTGTGAAGTGGAGGGAATCTAAGAAAATGTCCTGGAAAGAGGTAAAGAGACTTAGACAGGATGTCAACGAAGTTAGTGGGGGTTCGTTTTCGTTTTTGAAGGCTCCAACATGCTTGCATGTGTCGGCCTTGGTCACCTAATGGCGGCTCTCCACGCTGCTCGATCTCTGGCAGCCTCCCTATTCAGTCCCTTAACCCTTAAGTCACATTTAATGACCTCGTCCCATGTCTTTCTCGGTCTACCCCTCCCCCAATATTAACACTTCTCACCCTCTGCACCCAGTTATCATCCCCCATCCTCTCCACATGTCCAAACCACCTCCTGCTAAATGCCTCAACAACTTCCCCCGCTCTTCCCCTCAAACTTCCCACATTCCATGAGCCCACCCTAAACCCCCTGGGTGATTTGCTGTCCTCAGGCTTGCTTTGATGCTTGTTATTGTACTTAGTCATAGTCGGTAAGATAAAGGGGGGTAAACATTCCAAAGGCCCAGCCCACTGCACAGTTCTAGGTCCAGGCAATGGATCTGGGACCCCTAGCCCACCAGCTTACTAGTGGCTGTGGTAGTGGCCTCGGGGCACCCTGCCAGGACACCTGCAGGGACACCCTCCAAGCGCGCCTTGGCACTGCAACTGCCCCGCCATTATACACCCACTGATAGGGCAGCCTCCTGGGGCGCTACTCCCAGGTTCGGGCCCCTCTCTATTGAGCAGAGGCGGCAGCCTGGGAACCGCAATGCCCTGTACCCTCTAGCACAGGTTCGAGCCCTATCTCGCCCCGGACCCGTGATCTATGCCAGCGGAACCCCTGTCAAGCCTCCCCCCGAAAGTCCGCCACTAGGTAGCGGGGGCAAAGTTTTCTGGCCGCATGCCCTTGCTGGCGTCAACCCCTGAAACGTAGTGGGGTACGTTGTGTGATATGTAAAGTGCCTGTGGTGTAGTGCATATGATAGTTAGAGGAAATGTTTGGGAGAGCATGCTGGTCTACTCTCCATGTTACTGTCACACTGAAAAGGTCAGCAAGGGGGGATGATTAGGTAGCTAGTGAAAGGAGCTCCAGCTCTCCCTATCACCAGCATTCCATTCCCCTCGGGAGTACTACCCTGTTCGGCCCGTGCTACAGCCTCCTCCTACAAGTTAGTTGTTTTAACGGGGTGGGGCACTAACCCACCACCAACCCTTTCAGTTGCCTCTTACAACAAGCAGGGATACTGGGGGAGAATTCTTGAAACCCCCTACCCCCAGGGTGTGAAAGATAAAAATGGTAGATTACTAGTAGAGAAGGGAGAAAAAGTAAACAGATGGAGAGAACACTTTAATGAATTGTTGAACATAGAGAATGAAAGTAATGCAAGTATAAGTGGCTGGGGAATGGCTAGGAGAAGAAGGGTTGCAAGAAGAGAGGAAGAAATCAATAGGATGGAAGTTGTTGAAGCAATGAAGAAAGTTAAAATGGGGAAAGCCCCAGGAATTGATGAAGTGTGTGGTGAAATGCAGAAGCATGGAGGAGAGATAGTAATAGAATGGATGTGGAAGCTGTGCAGATTGGCCTAGGAGGAAGGTAGAGTCCCAGAGGATTGGAAGTCAGGTATGATTATTCCCCTGTACAAAGAAAAAGGGTAAAAAAAAAGTGTGTGGTAATCATAGGGGCATTTGCCTTCTCAGTGTAATAGGAAAAGTATATAGCAGGATACTTATTGAAAGAGTTAGGGAAATAACAGAGGAATTAGATGGAGAAGAACAGGGAGGTTTTGGGAAGGGAAGAGGTTGTGTAGACCAGATATTCGTTCTTAGATCTTTAGTGGAAAAGTTTCTAGAGAAGGAAAAGAAGTTGTATGCAGCCTTCATGGATTTAGAGAAAGCATATGACAGGGTGGATAGAAAAGGATTGTGGAAAGTATTAAGAATACATGGAGTGGATGGGAAGTTGTTGAAGGCCGTTAAGAGTATGTATGAGGGTGCTAAAGCTGCAGTGCGTGTGGACAGCAAACTGAGTGAATCTTTCCATTTGAAGGTTGGATTGAAACAGGGTTGTGTCATGTCTCCATGGTTGGTCAATCTGTACATGGATGGAGTTATAAAAGAGCTACAAGGTAGGGCAGTGGATGTTGGAGCGGCCCTAGAGAGAGAGGGCAGTGTTTGGAAACTCCCTGTACTGTTGTTTGCAGATGATACTGTGTTGTTGAGTGAAGATGAAGGAGAGTTGTAAGGCTTGGTAGAAGAGTCTGGGAGAGTGTGTAAGAAATGGAATCTAAAAGTGAATGTAGGGAAGAGTAAAGTGATGGTCTTCAAGAGAAATGAAGCCAGTGAATGTACAGTGAGACTGGATGGGAAGGATATGGAGAATGTGAGTGCATTTAAGTACTTGGGTAGTGTGATGAGTAAGGATGGAAGTCTGGAAGGTGAAGTGCTTGAAAGGGTACAGCAGGGAAGGAAGGTTGCTGGTTCGTTGAAAGCAGTGATAAGAAACAGGGAAGTGAGCATGGAAGTGAAAAAGCTGTTACATGACAGTATTGTGATACCAACTTTGACATATGGAAGTGAAGCTTGGACCCTGTTGGAAGGACAGAAGTCAAGAGTGAGAGCAGTGGAAATTAGTTATCTGAGAGGAGCATGTGGAGTCACATGGAGAGACAGGCTAACAAATGAGGAAGTGAAGGAGCTTTGTGGTGTGGCTGTGGACGTCATAGGAAGCGTTAGGATAAACACATTAAGGAGGGGCATGTTGAGAGGATGGAGAGTGAAAGACTGACGAGGAGAGTGTATGTGACTGAGGTGGAGGGGGGGAGTGGGAGGCCAAGGATGAGATGGAAAGATGGAGTGGAGAGGCATATGAGAGAGGGGTGTGTGAGTTGGGAGCAGGGTAGTGATATGGCGGGGGAAAGAACACCATGGAGGCGATTTGTTAGTGGCCACCCCGTGTGGAATTGAGGCATCTGGCAATAGATAGGTAGACAGAAAGTAATAGAGTACAGGTCTACCCCAGTTTAACGATGCAATTGGTTAAGTAAAAACCCATCGTTACGTGGGGTATCGTAATTGGGGCAGAACACATAAAGTGATGTGGAGCGTTTACCAGCCTCGGGTTTCCCCCAACCAAGTCCAAAACCCCCCCAAATGTGCCCAAAACAAGTGTAAAGGCAATCTAAATGGCCTAACAGCTGTCAAGGAAGCTAACCTAAGCCTAACACGTGTAAAAAACTCACTAATACCAAATAATACAATCTGAAAATCATCAAATATAAGTCTGGAAAAATTAAGCTTAGGAAACTGTACCCCAAAATGATAATGTTCACCCCACCTATGGCTAAAACACATTAATCTAAAAACAGTTTATAAATCAACCTAAACACACAATTTTAGTCTAAAATATCAAAATCGGTACAGGAAAATCAAAACCCATCATTAAACCAGGGTCTGGCCGTCGTTGGGCGGGGCATGGTGGTATTTCTATCCCCATCGTTAAGCCAGGGAATTGCATCTAGGGTATCGTATTGAGGTTATGCGGGTGTGAGGATCTTGAGGCTTTGAATCTTGTGTGTAAAATGGCGACAAGTGATACAGCGAGGCCAGCAGGTAATCGCAACTCTCAGCCTACACTTCCTCAAGCTCATTCAGGCCTTCATCATCATATCATCTTCATTTTTCGTCCATCTGTCCCCATATTCAAACTGGGGTTGGACATGCAATGGCTCTTCTCCACTGCTTCCTATCCTGGATTAAATCTTCTCCAATACCCAGTCTTTCCAACAACAATACTTTTCCAGGTCTTCTTAGGTCTTTCCAGGTTTTCTTAAGTCTTTTCCAGGTCTTCTTAGGTCTGCCTGGTGATCGACATCCCACAGTTCCTCTGCTATTCTCACACAGCTCCCTTCCTCACTCCTCCTCACATGACCAAACCATCTACACTGCTTCTGCCTCAAGATGATAGCGAGATCTTTCACCCCACATCTTCTGGCTATCTCCTCACTCAAAACTCTGTCCTCCCATCTCACTCCTGCCATGTATCTTAACATTCTACAATCAGTACTCCTCAGAACATCCTTCAGTCTATCTGTCAAAGCCCATGTTTCAGCACTTAATATCAATACTGGGATGGAGTGGAGAGGTATATGAGAAAGGGGGGTGTGAGTTGGGAGCGGGGTAGTGAAATGGTGAGGGACAGTGACATGGAGGCAATTTGTTTGTGGCCACCCCGTGCGGGATTGAGGCGTCTGGCAATAGATAGATAGATAGATAGTCTAATGCAGGCCTTATATATTTTACTTCCGTGTCTCAGTGGTATGTGTTTGTTGACCAGTAGGCTAGCTATTTCCTTCCACTTTAACGATGCTGACGCCACTCTTGTTCTGACTGATCTCTCCACCCCTGCTTTGCAGTCAAATACATCTCCCAGATAGCAAAACTGCTGCACACAACAGACACTCACATAATGAAAATTCAGTTTAACAAAAATTGTGTTTTACTACCCTTCATTTGCACAATGAATGCTTAGACTCGGTTTAAGATATTTTTTTTATACAGACGCTCAGCTGAACCATCCATCAGAGAAGCCAGTTGTGCATAGTGACTAGTAGCTGTTGACGGCACTGCCTCTAGCGACACAACGCTCGTACTTAAATTCAGTCTGTCACTTTGTATTCAAAACATCACAGCTCTATCCCCCCCAAGCTCACATGTGCATTACTGCACTACTTTCGCTCACCACGCCTAAACAACCTGCAACCACACTGGATATTGGTTTGTTCCTGGGGAACCAGATCTTCAGCAGCAAGAGTAGACACAGTGTCGTGACGAACATAATGTATTTTATTGCCAGACGTTTCAACATTTCCCTAATGTCATCTTCAGTGGTCTAAAATGATCTATCTATCTATTACCAGACGCCTCAATCCAGCACGGGGTGGCCACAAACAAATCGCCTCCATGTCACTCTGTCCCCTGCCATTTCACTACCATGCTCCCAACTCACACCCCCCTCTCTCATATACCTCTCCACACCATCCCTCCATCTCATCCTCGGCCTCCCCCTCCCTCTCGCCCCCTCCACCTCACTCACATACACTCTCCTCGTCAGTCATTCACTCTCCATCCTCTCCACATGCCCAAACCCCTTAACGTGCTTCTCCTAACACTTCCCATCACGTCCTCAATCACAACACAACGCTCCTTCACTTCCTCATTTGTTAGTCTGTCTCTCCATGTGACTCCACATGCTCCTCTCAAATAACTCATTTCCACTGCCCTCACTCTTGACTTCTGTCTTTCCAACAGGGTCCAAGCTTCACTTCCATATGTCAAAGTTGGTATCACAATACTGTCATGTAACAACTTTTTCACTTCCATTCTCACCTCCCTGTTTCTTATCACTGCTTTCAACGAAGCAACCTTCCTTCCGTGCTGCACCCTTTCGAGCACTTCACCCTCCAGACTTCCATCCTTACTCATCACACTGCCCTAGTACTTAAATTCACTCACATTCTCCATATCCTTCCCATCCAATCTCACTGTACATTCACTGGCTTCACTTCTCTCGAAGACCATCACTTTACTCTTCCCTACATTCACCTTTAGATTCCGTTTCTTACACACTCTCCCAAACTCATCTACCAAGCCTTGCAGCTCCCCTTCGTCTTCGCTCAACAACACAGTATCATCTGCAAACAACAGTACAGTACAAACACTGCCCTCTCTCACTGGGGCCACTCCAACATCCACTGCCCGACCTTGTATCTCTTTTATAACCCCATCCATATACAGATTGAACAACCATGGAGACATGACACATCCTTGTTTCAATCCAACCTTCAAATGGAAAGATTCACTCAGTTTGCCATCCACACGCACTGCAGCCTTAGCACCCTCATACATACTCTTCATTGCCTTCAACAACTTCCCATCCACTCCATATATTCTTAATACCTTCCACAAACCTTGTCTATCCACCCTGTCATATGCTTTCTCCAGATCCATGAAGGCTGCATACAACTTCTTGCCCTTCTCTAGAAACTTTTCCACTAAGGATCTAAGAATGAATATCTGGTCTACACAACCTCTTCCCTTCCTAAAACCTCCTTGTTCTTCTCTAACTAATTGCTCAGTAATTTCTCTAACTCTGTCAATAAGTATCCTACCATACACTTTTCCTATTACACTGAGAAGGCAAATGCCCCTATGATTACCACACACTGCTTTTTCCCCTTTTCCTTTGTACAGAGGAATAATTATACCTGACTTCCAATCCTCCGGGACTCTACCCTCCTCCCAAGCCAATCTGCACACCTTCCACATCCATTCTATTACTATCTCTCCCCCATGCTTCAGCATTTCACCACACACTCCATCAATTCCTGGGGCTTTCCCCATTTTAACTTTCTTCATTGCTTCCACCACTTCCATCCTGGTGATTTCTTCGTCTCTTCTCACAACCCTCCTTCTCCCTGCCATTCCCCACTTACAAGAAAATCACTTACAAGTAAATACCAAAGTGCTTTAAAATATAAGTGGTAAATAAGAGAATTGAGCTATATTTAGAGGGTAGGATGATACAGTATTGTTAAGTTGGGGCTTCTGCATTTTAATATACAAGGACTGTAAGATTCTTACACTGTCATTGGAGCAGCTATTAAGTATTTTAGTATATTCACCTTTAAGACGAGTATCACACTGAACACTATGTTCCCTCACAGCTGAATAAGGTGGTGACTGAAGCCTATGACCCGTTCTCCCAGGCTGACCCATTTGTTCGGCGGTGCGTGTTTTGAAAGCACCTGATGTACTCCCAATATACCCTGTTTGGCACCTAGGGCAGGTAAATGAGTAAACTACCAATGAACACAAGTCAACTGGCAGAGAGTCCTTGAACTGAAACAAAGACCCACCTTTGAAAGAACTGAGGTGAACGAACTGAAAATCTATGCTAGGGTAAAATTTTGAAAGACTCTTCAATAAAGTTTATTCTGTTTTCGCAGAAATCTCTCCTAGATAAGGAAAAATTAAGTAGACTGCCTCCTTATTCACTGTAGGGGAACACTGTTTGGGTTGGTATCTATTGTTCAAGAAAATACTCACCAATTTATCAAGCAAATGTGCACTATAACCACTATTCACAAAATATTTTCTCATAAAAGTTACTTCACTATGAAAAAGGGTGTATGTAGATGACAGACAAAATGCTCTGTGAATAAGAGTCTTTACAACACTGATCCTGTATCTGATGTGACTGAAACTAAAAAAGCTTATGCCCAGACCAGAAAAGGTTGTCTTGCGGAAAATGGAAAAAAGAAGCTTACCACTGCTTTGTGAAATCACTAAATCTAAAAAAGAAAGGTGATTATTTTTCTCCATCACTAGTGTGAAGGAAATGTTTTTATGCTGTCTGTTGAGGTATTCTAAGAATTTCAACGCGTATTCTTCAGCTTTAAATATTACTAGAGTGTCATCTACATACCTCCTATATAAAATGAATCTAAAGGTTGACTGACATGCTTCTAGTCATGTTTTCTCATGGTAGCACAAAAAATGTTCACTAGTATGGGTCCTAATGGTGAACCCATCGCTACCTCATCAACTTGTTTGTACAAATTTTCATTAAACACAAAAAGGACATCTTTTACATAAAGTGATTACAGCTCCTTAAGAACAGACTGGGTCATACCATTAAAAATATGTACTCCCTGATATACTAATGACAAACAAATACCTATAGTTTCATCTAATGGCAGACTAGTAAAACGAGATTTGATGTCAAAGTTACATAAAGACTTAGGTATTGGACAGTCGGACAGGGAAGTGGTCAGGTCGTACGAATTCTTCAATGTAAACTCGTTACTGGTAAATGGAGTTAACAATGGTACAAGAAATTTTGCTAACTTAAACGAAGCCTTGTTGTAGGCAGCCATGATGAGACGCAAGGGAACAGAGTCTTTATGAATTTTGGGGAGACCATACATGATCCCAGGGGTAGAACCTGTAGCTCTGAGTGAGTCAGAGGTTTCTGTAGTTATTGCATTTAGTGTGATGAGTTTGTTGAAGAATCTGTTTACTTTGTCCTCTACCCTGGTTGTTATGGAATATATATCCTCATATCTTGGCAAACTTAGATCATCGAGAATAATATTCATCTTAGCAATGTAGGTGTCTTTATTTAATAGAACAACTCCTTTTCCCCTGTCTGGTCTACACACCACAATGCCATTTCTTTTTCCAAGATTCCTCAGTATACTGATATCTGCTCTGCAAAAAAATATGGGAGAAAACTCTGCTAGACTTAAAGGAATAAAAATTACTACAAGCAACATTCTGAATGCATCAGATAACAGCCTCAAATGAAAAACCACTTGCCAACTTGCAAGATTTTAGTCTATTACCCAACTTCTCAAAACATAAAAAATATTTAGTATAGGACAGCTTGAACAACGGCAGGTAAAATTTTAACCCAAATGATAACATAAACTTCTCTCTGACAGATAACATATTCTTGAGTAGTTGAAAATAACTATCAGGACAACATCATTCTAGATTACAATTAGCACCAAGTTTAAATAAATTATTTTCATGGCTGCAAGAAACATTCTTTTTCATAATATCTACTCTCCGAGCAACAAACTTGTTCAAGCAACACCAATCAAGTTTGGACACTGATTTTTGAAAACCTTCTTTTACACGAGAAAATTCTGATCATGGTTGGTAACTTCTCTCTGTTTAGAGCGAATTTCATAATCCAAAAGTTTCTGTTGCCAAGATCTATAGAACTCCGAATTTGTGAGGGTTTTACGGTAAAGTTTGAAGCAAAGAAACTTAGGAAAAACATTAGTTTTGCATCTGATGAGAAACTTTAAATCCAAGGTCTTCTGGCAGAACGGGTCGTAGACTTCAGTCACCACCTTATTCAGCTGTGAGGGAACATAGTGTTCAGTGTGATACTTGTCTTAAAGGTGAATATTTTAAAATACTTGATAGCTGCTCCAGTGACAGTGTAAGAATCTTAGAGTCCTTGTATATTAAAATGCAGAAGCCCCAACTTAACAGTACTGTATCATCCTACCCCCTAAATATAGCTTAATTCTCTTATTTACCACTCATATTTTAAAGCACTGATATTTACTTGTAAGTTTATCATTTTAGACCACTGAAAATGACATTAGGGAAATGTCGAAACGTCTGGCAATAAAATCCGTTATGTTCATCATGACACTGTGTCTACTCTTCCTGCTGAACCTGCAACCAGCCCTAGCCAAAAAGCTGCCAAGGCCTCCAGGAAGTGCCTTACCCTCGAGACTAAGCTGGATATAGTGAGGCGGGACAAACATGGTGAAAAACAAACTCTATAGCTTGCCTCCATGACCTGGCACCATCTACAGTGTCGACTATCTTTAAATCAAGTGAGGCAATCAAGAAAGCTGCAGAAACTGTATCACCTGTGCAAGCAACAAGTCTGTCTATCTATCTATTGCCAGACACCTTAAACCCGTAAGGGGTGGCCACAAACAGATTGCCTCCATGTCACCCTGTCCCCTGCCATTTCACTGCCCTGTTCCCAGCTCACACCCCCCTCTCTCATATACCTCTCCACTCCATCCCTCTATCTCATTCTTGGCCTCCCCCTCCCTCTCTCCCCTCCACCTCACTCATACACTCTCCTCATTCGTCTCTCACTCTCCATTCCTCCAGCTCACACCCCCCTCTCTCATATACCTCTCCACACCATCTCTCCATCTCATCCTTGGCCTCCCCCTCCCTCTCCCTTCCTCCACCTCACTCACATACACTCTCCCTGTCAGTCTCTCACTCTCCATCTTCTCTACATGGCCAAACCACCTCAGTGTGTTTCTCCTAACGCTTCCTATCACATCCACACCACAAAGCCCCTTCATTTCCTCATTTGTCAGTCTGTCTCTCAAGTAGATGTACTGTACAGCAACAAGTAGATATGCTGTATGTATGTACAATAGTTGTAGAATATGGTTTTTGGAGTCATAAGATACACAAACATTTATAGTCAATTGGGGTAAATAAAAACATGACGCAGGTTGGGATAAAAAGTAACACACCCCTGCCAATCTTATCTGTCGCCTAATTTTTCTAGTGTATGGTGTGGTGAAAGGCCTACCTACACTCCATTTTATGTGTAGGCGGAATTGTCCAGCAACAATTTGGTGCCAGGTTATGATCAAATGAAGGATTTTTATTACATTTTTTGCTCATTTAACTTTTTTGGCATTTTTCCATTAAGTAATGACATTTCATGTGTTTTAAGTGCAATGCATTCATTCTGATTTCAGGTGATCCCGTTCGGGATTGAGGCGTCTGGCAATAGATAGACAGTGACAGATGGCCTTAAGAACCAAAACCAAGAGACAGGACCTGCTTTTGTAACTCCAGTATAAATATGTAGTTTTTTTACCCCGGGTACAGACACCCCCAAAGGGATAATAAAAAACTATGTTTCTTATTGCATCTAAAAAAAACAAAGCAAACAATACAACAAAACAGCAGTGTGAGGTCCAACAAAGCTTCACACCGAAGATAAACTTCATGGAAAGCAATACAATTATTTTTCTGAAGAAGCAGTTGATGAATACTTTAGAGATGTAGTTAAGTTTAAATTATCTTCTCCTAGACCAGCAAAACATTAGAAGAATGTGAAGTTTGCACGGATCAGTCCAAACAGGTAAGATACCAGTATATATAAAGGACAACAGGGCACTCACAGAGCACATACCTCTGTCAGTACAATTGCAGTATCCTGACCCAGACCTGCCCCCAAATTTAACCAATTCTTTTTTGGCCCATGCCTCACCCTCCCACAAAACTATACTGAAATTCTTTGAGAACTTTTGGAGACACTGTGTGGACAAACAAACAAGAAACACAAACACAGGTGAATACAACACCTCCAACTTTGCTGGAGGCTTGATTCATAACCAAAATCATGTATCTATATTCAGAATGTATGCTGTTATTTTTGTTACCTAATTATAGGTTATGTATAAATGTACTGTACACAGAAACAAGGAAAATTCATGAGATTTTAAAGAACTATTGTTCATATGTCATGTTCTGGGTTGTTATGTACCCATTGCCATGTGACAGCCTGTCTGTCCAGCTGCTTTGAAACAGGATCAGTGAAGCAGAGTTAAGGAAAATTGTTTTTATTTACCCCAATTGAAAGACTGACGAGGAGAGTGATGTGAGTGAGGTGGAGGGGGTACACTACCCTGGGATCCGCCTCGCAACTTTATCACCCCGTTCAAAAACATCACACGATATTATACACATTTACCCACACCAAAATATTCCCCACAATGTCCGAAATTATTAGAAGTCCTTACCTCAGCTTTAAATGGCCAAAAAACTGGGATACGCGTCTAAAAATACGAGGAACATTCACTCGCAAACATGCCGTCAACAGTAGAATGAGGAAACGTGCTGAAAAATACAGGAGGCGAGCTCAAAAATATATCCAATCGCTTAAGTATACATAAATAATCATTCGTAAAAATTCTGTCAATCTTTCCAGCTAATGTTTTATGCAATATATTGACAGGTATGGTTTAAACTTCTAATATTAAAGAAATTAGTTCGGAGATAAGAACACACTCCCTAATGATAATATTGATTTGCAGCAGGTAGAATAGCAACGTTATTGTGAAATGTATGACATTGATGTATGAAGATTATTCGTTACGGACACAGACGCACAGGATTATTTGGACTGATGTTACCATTTAGGATTATATGAGAACATTTGCAGTTATAAAGGTGAGGTTGCAAGAAAACATTAACTGCGATGTCAGTTACACAAAAAACGAACATTGAAACTGACAGTGCTTGTTTCGTGAGTATACGGTTTTGTATTTCAAGTTAAATCCCTTTCCTTCCTGACCTCTCTCGCCACCACACACACCACAAAGCCAGCAGAAGACAGGGCGTGTGTGCTGGGCATTCCCCAGGCCCTGTCTTCCCCCTTTCTATTATTTTAATCAGCCAACACCCCACTGACCGGGCTAACGTATGGCCCGGCCTTCACTATAGGTGGAGGAAATCTTTAAACTAACTCTCGCCACCCGTCTCTCCTCTTCCCAGACATGCTCTGCCATCACCCACATTTTATCGCTAATTCTGAAAATCCTATGTCTCTAGGTAGAGTGTGGAAAGTAATCAACATGAAAGTGTTAAATGAGCTTCTTTTTCTCCTCGATCGCTATGAAGTCTTATTCATGACTTGAATATAAATGTTAGTAACATGAATAAATCATCACTGTGGTGGTTAGGAGACATTACTCGTCACCATTTATATAACACATATAACCATTGTTCTTACAGTGCTCCAAATACACTCCTCAACCCCCTCGCCGTCTCCTCCCCTCCCCCTTCCACTATCTCCATCACTCCTCACCCCCCTCTTCCATTATCCCTTGTTCCTATCCCTCAACACCCCCAACTCCTCCCCACGGTTTCATTTAATTGACCCTGTTTCGTTTTACCTCCCCAACTAGATCGGTTATTCATGACTTGAATATAGTTATAATTTACAGGAATTTAAGTCGTAATTGTAGTGACATTATAAACAATATTCGTGCACGTGATATTGCCAACTGTATTACACAATTAACCAGAGTACTTATACAACAATTTCTCAATCGTAACTATCAGTGTTCAGTACCATCCCCCCCTTGCGGACTCCTTCCCTCCTGCCCCCTTTCTGTATCCCTCACTCCTGCCTACACCTTATAACATAATAGCTTGCAATATATCTAACCCCTTCCCTTACCCAGTATTCCTGCTTCCATAATCTTCCCCCCCCCCCCACATTGTGCTCCCCCCATAACAATATGCGAACGAAATACTTTGAACTGAACTCCCTCAGCACATGATATTACAAGGTCAGAGAATGCAGCCAGCAAGAGTATCCATATCATTCCATCCCCATAGGTGCATAACATGGTCAGAACAAAAGGTAACGGCATGACTGTACGTCAACGCCCTGAACATCTGTTCTGAAACTGCCAATATTATCGATGCAGGAGTAACAACGACTCGGATGGATAGGAAGCAAACCTTTACCATAATTAACCCTTTCACCGCTACAATCGGACACTATCACTTACACCTGCATGCTGTCCGGGCCAACGGCAGGCACATTCAGCTAAGGGAACAATGTACTCATCCAGAGGGGTATAATCCCCCTTCATTGTATATTACGATGATTATGGTCGCCAAATATATGGTAGGAGAATAAAGCTTTTGTGACTATCATCTATTTGCTATATTAAACCGTAACTGAAGAACTACTAATTATCACCAAGAATACTGTCAGTACTTAAAAAAATATCTTCTGGAAGCATGTAGATCACACTCTTGTGCAAAACTACACACGTGATGATTATTTTTCATTTTTTACTTTCTTTTAGTGGTAGGTGGTGGCGACCATCATCCACTCACTTGATGTAGTGCTGCCTACTTCTTCCTTAGCCTTTATCATTCTTTTTCTTTGCCTGCCCTCCTTTCTTCCTATTTCTCCTATATTTCCTGTCACTTCTTACTACTTTTCTTTCCTTTACAGGTGGCATTACATTGAGTGACAAGCCAAATGGTTTCCTGTAAGCCAAGAAACCATTTACAACGCTGGGTGGTAACCATATAACCAAACCATACGTGCTCCCTACGTGTCAACAAGTGGGTTGGTGGAGGGTTAGTGCCCCTCCCCGTAAAATAAATAACTCAAAGTCAAATGGCCACCCCTTACGGGATTATGGTGTCTGGCAATAGATAGATAGATAGATTTGGGGAAAAGGACATGAATATTTTATGTACTGCATGTTATGATTTAAAATATGTAAAAGTCCTCCTAACTAAGATTTTTGAGACAGGACCTCCTAGTTAAAAGCTGAGGAAAAATGAACACCTAGCGTGGTACTTTAATATGTTGCATGTATTTGTTTTCAGAGTTAATATAAACTGGACTGAATTGAGAGCTCCTCCAAATTTCAAGGTAAAAGTATTCATCAAAATTCACTGTTAACATTTTTGGGAATCTTAGAATCAGTAACTGAATGATGAAATAAAGAAAAATCCTGAAACTTGACTTTTTATCATTCAAAATGTTAATGCTCAGAGCTTCCGGGGGCTTTGCCCCTGGACCCCATCCGATTTTGCTTGTGCTTAGTGCTCCACACGAATATGTATTTGTCCCCCCAACATTTTCCCTTGCCCTCCAATTGCCCCCCCCCCACTTTGAAAATCCTGGTGCCACCACTGCCTCCCATCTCTCCTTTCCTTTTCCCCTCCCATCTCTTCATTCCTTTTCTCCTCCCCTCTCTCCTTTCCTTTTCCTCCCATCTCTCCCTTCCTTTTCCCCTCCCATCTTTCCTTTCCTTTTCCCCTCCCATCTTTCCTCTTATTTACCTTCTTATATTCCTTTCCTGCCTCCTCCCTGTCTCATTTTCCTCCCCTCATAACTTTTTATAATCTTCTTTTGCTCCCTCTCTCTTCCTCTTCATAAGACTTTACTCTTTTCCTGCCCCTTTTCCTCCCATCTTTCCTCCTCCTCTCTTAACTTTCCTCTTTTTTCATTAATGCATTTCTTTTCTGCCCTTCCTCCCATCTCTCACCCTCCTCCTCCCTTTCATCAGTCTCTTTCCCTCCTCTTACCTGTACTGGCATGTTCTCTACTGGTTTTATGTATTTTGGCAGCTTTGGACAGTAAATGCTACTCTTGGATCAGTATTAGGGAGTGCCCAATTCTCCTTTTGTATGGGGCTACTCTTGAATCAGTATTAGGTGCAATTCTCTCACTTCAGACAACTTACCTCACTTCAATTACCTCCACATTCACTTACTTCAGTCCTTTGCTGGTTCCACATTTATATTATTTTGTAGTATTTCCTCATGGGGTAATGTGGGATTGGATGATGGATGGATGGCTCAATGGATGAAGTATTTCCAACCTTCCATCACCCATCAAAGAAACACCAGAATTATATTCCAGTAGACCAGTTGACCCACACTAGGCAGCTCGTACACAAGTGTGTCAGTCACTAGTTATGAAGGCACCCAAGCACCTTCTCCTTACTGGTTTATTTATATATCAATGTTCCTCTGTTTATGGTCACAAATTGCCATCATTCATACATAAGGAGGAGAAGGAATAGAGTTGAAATCAGCAAAATGCATCACTATTGTGTTTTTACGTTAAATTGGCCCAAAATTGCTAACTCCTCATCTTGAATGCTGATTTGTAGCATTAGATTAACACTAGACTAGGGTGCCAGTCACAAAGCAATGCCATGTAAAGGATGTTAAGCTGCAGCATTGTCTTTTTCTGCCGATCTGTGTGGAATATGCTACGAGACGGCAAAAATCTGGGCCAAGTTACAGTAAAAGGAGTATAAGACTCAGGTGCTGGACTGCCTCCTATGCTACACACCACTGCCCACTACTAACAAAGGCTGTCTCATTTACCTGCTTCTCTTCCCAGTAGTCTTGTCCACAGAAGCATATTAAGTGTACAGCACATGCTAGGAGGCAGATCACACACATGCTAGGCAGCAGATAACCAATGCACATGCTAGGCAGCTGATAACCAATGCACATGCTAGGCAACAGATAACCAATGCACATGCTAGGCAGCAGATAACCAATGCACATGCTAGGTGGCAGATCACACACAAGCTAAGCTCCATTGCACAGGCTAGGTGGCAGATCACCACACATGCTGGGCAGCAGATCACCATCCTCCTTTCTGGGGATGCTGACCACAAGTGCCCTGGGATGACCTCTAGGTGAATGAGGTCAAAGCAATATATGAAGCTAAATACTGAAGATTTTAATCACTCAGTTCAAATGCTGCCATCCTTCCTCTGAAGGAATTTGTAAACTGTCAGCCACAGTATACAAGGCCTGTATTCCCATTAATCAAGCAAACTTCCTAGCCCTTAGTGATTTACTTTTGGATACAGCTGGTTAATAGGATTTTGTACAGCTGGTTGATACGTTTTGTACAGCTGATTAATGGGATTTTGTAAAGCTGGTTAAAAGGATTTTGTACAGCTGGTTGATAGGATTTTGCACATCTTTTAGGAAGAGTATAGTGATATCTGAATGATTTAAATAACATACAAGAGGACAGCTAGGGGTAATGATTTCCTACTTCCTATGATCTCCAGTCTTTCAAACGCAGTGTGTCCAGGCATCTCAAAATGAACGGATCTTGAATTTGGCTCTCTTTTGTATTGTCTTTGTATTTTCCTGGAAGGAATGGTTTGTGGGCTCCTGGCCATTGGTTCCTTCTTCCTTGCATTAAAATATAAAATAAATAAGCAAAACAAATTACTTGGGAAGAGGTGTTAGGTAGCTAACAATAATACAGGCCAGGACTTAAAAAATTGGTTAAGCACTGAGTCAAGAAAAGAACATAACTGAGGATAACTGAAGAGAGCTGGCAGAAAAAAAAGCACATAAACTGGAAGAACAAAGCACATAAAGAACATAACAGAAGGTTGGCAGACACAAGCCAGAACAAAACACATAAAGAACATAACAGAAGAAGGTTGGCAGAGAAAAAAGCACAAGTACAGATGACACTGACAGAACACAGCACATAAAAAAAGCACATAAGCACAGAATATAACACTGACAGAACACAGCACATGAAAGTGTAGCTGCAAAAACCTGGAAGAACAAAGAATGTAATTAAGAACATGCACGTAAAGGCTGGCAAAACAACAAACACGCAAATTTAACTGCAAAAGGCTGGCAAAGCAAAACATAAACAAAGAGCATATGAGCTGGAAAAACAAAGAGCATATGAGGGGACAACTTAAAGTAGGTTAGTCCATGCTAGGCTGTTCCTGTAAGTGACTAACCTATAAGCATAGGATGTAAATAGCAAAGAAAACTATCGCACGAGTGGATTGCCCAACCAACAAGAGGCCACATTATAAGTTGTATGGCAGGCACTGTAGCTCCTTTTTGTCAGTGATTTATCTTCCTTTTTGCAACTCAGTATTATCCAGCATCATTTTCTTCATTATTCTTGCATACAAAAGATCACTGAGATGCAATGAGAATGAATCAAAGAGATGTATTAAGTCTGCAAAAATCACTTGTGGTATGACCCTGGGTACTAAAACTTATATTTCACATGATAGGCAATTTATTATTCACTGTGGGACGAAAAATGACAAGAGGTACGCATAATTAAACATTCCTTATCATTCTTACCCAACTGCAATCATCTAACATTCTCCCACAATTGCTCAGTCATCTAACATTCTTACACAATTACTCAGTCACCTAACATTGTTACACAGTTGCAGTCATCTAACATCCATACCCATTTGCAGTCATCTAACTCTTCAGGGGGAATAAAAAATATTTCAGTGGGGGATAAAAAATAAACATTCACAACATTTATTTATGCCTTGATAATTCGCCTCTTGGTATCTTAGGTGTGAGGTGCTTCATCTGCTGCTGTTATGTTGCATCAGATGGCATGGGTCTTCTTGGGCTGCAGATTCAGGTGCCTGAACTTCTGTGGGTGGAAAATTCTGAGTTAATACTACATAGTTTTCAGCCAATAGAACGGGATAATTCCTACAACATGGATAGTCATTGGCCTCTGGTTGCTTCTTCCCCCCCTCCACACACACACACACAATGGGGCAATAAATGGCAAATGGAATTTAATGTGGACAAATGTCATGTAAATAAGTTTGGTAAAAGTGAGAAAAAACCAGATTGGGATTATAAGTTAGGAAGATCAACCCTACACATACCAGAAAGGGAGAAGGACCTAGGAGTGATTATCAATAACAGACTATCTATGGCTGACCACATCAGTGAGAAGGTACGGAACATGTATAAACTGCTTGCTAATATGAGAATAGCATTCACATACATAAATGAAGACATGCTGAGAAAGATAAGAACATCATTCATTAGACCAACCCTGGAGTATGCATCAGTAGTCTGGAATCCTCATCTCAAGAAACACATCGATAAGACTGAAAAAGTTTAAAGGGCCGCTACAAGATGAGTACCAAGCTTAAGGGATCTAAGCTATGAAGAAAGACTAGAAAAACTGAATCTACCAACACTACAGGAGAGAAAGAAAAGAGGAGATATGATTCTGCTATATAAATGCATATCAGAGAAGAACATAGACATAAATGAATATATAACCTATTGGGAAGCATCAGCAAGAGGACACTGCAAAAACTGCATAAAAAAAGGTGATAAAGACGTAAGGAAATTTAGTTTCCCAAATAGGGCAATTGATCAGTGGAATGCACTACCGAATGAAACAGTGTGTGCCAAAACAATTCATAAATTTAAGGAGAGGTATGATGAATATGGTTTAAGACATGGGACAGTATGAGCCTGACTCATTCCTGTAAAGATACAATTAGGTAAGGT